>CM035408.1:189829177-189974177 GCA_020310875.1 Ceratopteris richardii | reverse complement strand
CGACCTAGTTTTTTTATGGATCTCATAAGCTCCCATTCACTCATATTGTAGTCATTTTTCATGAGGATGCATAAGTTGTAGCTTGTTTCCATAGTGTTTTTGAAACCTCTAGGCTATGAAACACCTCAACAAATCCAAGTGTTATAATGCAAAAATATGCATAAACCTTGGCATACATGGCCAACTAATTCATTGAAGTCACCATTGAAATCATTGGATACATCCAAGGAATGATTAAGGAAGACATAGGTTCCAAGTGCTTCCTGAGAGGTCACCCATCCTAGTACTAGTCTCCTTAGAGCTTGCTTTTTTGGGTTCTCAATGCTTTATTATTTGCTTTTGAAGCCTATTTGAAGTAGTTTTTGGGTGATTCTTAGAGCAGTTTTAGAGTATGTTTGTGCATAGTTATCTGGATATATGTCCAAAAACCTCAACAAGGGATTTCTTTGTGCTTCTTTAAGAATGCATGATCCAATTTGGGAATGTTTTTCTAGAGATAATGGTGATGTTTTAGGTATCTTGGACATGTCTCAATTGTGGTGGAAGTAACCATCACTTCTTGGCAGTTCATTAGTAGTTGTTAGTTTGATTTTTTAATCTCCAAACACACTTTAACAATTATGTGAATCAAAGGATGATCTAAAGACACCTACACGTGATATAAAATCATGGAACTCCAAAGTTATATCTAACATGCATGAATTAAGAGATGTATTAGAATCATCTAAATGTAGATCAACTAGGGAAAACAATAAACTACAAAGGTATGGATAAGATACCTTGTTGTTGACTAAGAATTCTATAAACATGGATCGTGACATGAGGATTAAAGAAACACCATCTTAGGAGAAATCCAAGAAGAATCTAGAGTGGAAGCATGCCATGGAGGAAGAGATTGAAGCATTATAGGACAATAACACTTGGGACTTAGTTCCTAAGACATCGACCATGAAGATCATTGGATCTAGATGGATCTACAAGATAGAAAAGAGCTAGATGGAAACATAAAAAAGTAAAAGACTAGGTTGGTAGCCAAAGGGTATGCTCAAAAGCAAAGCATCGGGTATGAGGATACCTTCTCTCCTATAGCAATGATGACTACAATTAGGATACTCATGAGTACTATAGATACAAAGAATTGAAAGATATACAAGATGGATGTCAAGAATGCCCTCTTGAACGGGAAGATGTATACATGGCTCAACCTCTTGTTTTTCAAGAAATTTCCTTAGAATCTTTATAGATTAAGAAGAGCTCAGTATGGGCTAAAGCAAGCTCCAAGAGTTTGGGATCATAGACTAGTTATGTACCTACAAGAGAAAGGATTTGCGGTGAGCAATGTAGATCCTTGTTCATTAAATGACCACATGGAGAAGTCATATATCTATGTGTATATGTGGATGAAATCATTGTAACAGGTAATGATGCTAAAGGTGTTAGAAGAATCAAACATCAAATGAATGAATGATTTCAAGATTAGTGATCTAGGGGAGCTAACATACTTCCTTGGTTTAGAAAACATTTATATAGAACATGGTAGTTAACTTACTTAGAAAAAGACATCAATGATGTGCTTACAAAGTTAAGCATGAAAAATGCAAAGATTCTAACTTGTTAGAAGTCTTAATTATGCTACCCTCATAAGACTAGATATCAGCCATTATAGTGTGAGTTTCTTAAGTCCTTTTATGCACTCGCCTAGGAAGCCACACATGCAGAGAGCCAAAAGGATACTCAAGTATCTAAAGGGAAAATGAATGAAGTCTTATCCTATTTGTATACCTCTAACATAGATATGAAACTAGTTTTTGATGGAGAATGGGAAGGATCAATAGAAGATAGAAAAGGTCCTTTGCTTGTCTTTCATTTGCAGGTTCTAAACTCATTTCTAGCTCCTAAGAAAAGAATAGATAGATAGATAGATAGAAAGATAGATAGCATAGACAGACATATAGATTGATAGATAGATAGATAGATAGATAGATAGATAGATAGATAGATAGATAGATAGATAGATAGATAGATAGATAGATAGATAGATAGATAGACAGATAGATAGATAGATAGATAGATAGATAGATAGATAGATAGATAGATAGATAGATAGATAGATAGATAGATAGATAGATAGATAGATAGATAGATATATAGATACATACATACATACATACATACATTGATAGTATTTTCTTTTAGGTTCCATGAGGAAAGAACAAGAAACTTGTTAGGGTGTTTAATCCCCTTCGATTTATTTGCAGTTAGATTGTGCATGTTAGCACTGTTAGAGATGAATAGGTGTTGCTTGAACTTGCTTCACACCAGCCAAGAACAACTGCAAGAGAGTGTAGAAGGCCTCTTTAGCATGCTAATGATCATAAATAATCACATATGTTTCTTAGAACATTATCCACTAATCAATGGATCAAAATAGATAGGTAGAAATTGATCCAAGAACAAAAAACTTGTTATTCTTGGTTTTGTACATGTTCAATGTTTTGAATAGTTCTCTAAGCACAATAAAAATTAGCATAATTCCCTTTTGGAAGCTCTAATTAGCTTAGATAGCTACAATCATGAGTGATTTCATAAAAAATGATGAACTACACACTGAGAATATTGTTTAGCAAATCACAGAACCTTCTCGACAACTATGAGGTGCACCAGCCAATAGACGAGAGAGTAAAGATGTGTTAATATCTCACGATCTTGAGAGGTAATGATAATGAGACTTTGCAGTCATATACTAGACAATATGTGAAATCTACTATGCTTTAAATCATGATGAATGGTCAATCATACATTGAGAACAAGCTATTAGAAAATCACTATTCTGATGGAGTCATGGCAAAGAAGTGAAATGAGAATGTAATGATAATATGTATATTAAATCCTATAGAAATACAATGTAATCGGCAATCATATATTGCTCAATGTGTGCGAGGTGAATGAGCTATGAGATGAGATTTCAATTCACAATAGATCTCTTTCACAGTGATCTCATGGAGTTGAGATGTCCCATGGGTCCTATGATCCTATTTCACTTTTACAATGGTAAATGTGAAGGGCCTTTTACATGAGATTGATCATATAGAGTCTTGTATGAGTTATGTCAATAAAGAAAGTATGTGGGCTTGGTTTCTATTGCACCAAAAACTCCCCCTCAAGCCTCATATGCTTGGTCTGTCCTACAAACTAATCACCAACTTGAATCTGTTCATCTTGGTTCCATCCAAAGACGTTGTGAGTATATCTGCACATTGTAAATGAGTTGATACATAGGATAGTTGAATATCCTTGCTAAGCAATTTCTCCCTTACATAATGATAGTGTACGTCAATGCTCTTGGTCCTTGCATGATATACAGGATTAGCACCCAAATTAAGTGAACTACTCTTATCGCCAAAGATTATTGGAGTGTAAGAGTGTAGCCCTAAACCTGCATAGAGTTGCTTGAGCCACAAAGCTTCTTGAGTTGCATTTGTCAAACCTTTGTATTTTGCTTTTGTAGATGATAAGGCCACAGTTGGTTACTTCTTAGATGACCATGATATAAGCTTTGAACCTGCAAAGGATAGGTACTGTGAAGTGCTCCTCTTATCATCCTTGGAGCCAACCCAATCTGCATTAGAATAGATATTTATATCCAAGTCAGAAGTGAAGGGATAAGACAACCCTCTTGGCAACTTCCATGTGAGGCTTCCTTGGTGCATGCATAAACTAACTCAATGTGCTTACTCCATAAGCAATGTCTAATCTTGTTAGGGTAGCATAGTCGAGGCTCCTTACAAGTTTTTGGTAACCTATAATATCCTCAAGAAGTTCTCCTTCATCAGAACTAAGCTTATGGTTGAGTTCCATGGGTGTACCTATAATTTTGGTATTCTCCATCTTGATCTTTACCAACATATCATGAATATACTTCCTCTGAGTAATGAGAATGCTAGAATCTGTATACACAAGTTCTAGGCCAAGAAAATATGTTAATAAACCAAGATCACTGATTTTAAATTCTTCCATTAGTTGAGCATTAACTTGCTTGATGCCATTGGCATCATTCCCTATAATAATAATGTCATCCACATAGATGCATAAGTAGATAACTTCTCATTCATTCTTCTTTATAAATAAAGAAGAATATGCCTTGCTAACCACAAAACCTTGCTCCTGCAAATAATTAACAAGCCAATGGTTCCAAGCTCTAGGAGCTTGCCTTAAGCCATAGAGTGTCTTACCAAATATTTTTGGAAACATGTAAATACTTCATCCTTATGCTTCATGAAATATGGGATTTTCCATCTACTGTAATCATCAATAAATGAAACATAATACCTTGAACCTAAGATTGATGGATCTTTGCTAGGACCCCACACATCAGTGTGTACAAGCTCCAAGTATTCTTCATACATGTATCCCTTCTTGTTGAAAGGTTGCGTGTGAGCCTTGTCAAACTGACATGCTCCACATTTCTATATCAAGAGTTCCTTGGTCACATTGGGAATGCCAAGTACACTCTAGTCCGTGTATATTTACTTCGGTGTTCTTTCTCCTATATGTCCTAGCCTCTTGTGTCATATCTCTAGCTAAGATAAGGTTTTATCCTTATAACTGAAAAGTGCTATGTTCCTAGTGTCTTCAATGTCAAATGTGAGCAATCTACCAAATTTCTAACCTTTAGCAATCCTTTTGAATCCTTGTTGAGGGTATTCCACATATGCTCCATGCTTACTAAATCGGACCAGTAAGCCTCTGTCAACAATCTGTCCAACACTAATTAGGTTTTCGGTTATAGTTGGCACATACAAAACTTTGCTCAAGAGGTTCATGTTTCCATCAAAAGTCTTGACATTTCCAATTTGCTTGACTAAGTGTTTGGTGTCATCACTTGTTTGTACTTCATTCTTCCCTTTGGGTTCTCAAGGTCAGATAATAAAGCTACATTCCTAGCAACATGATTGGAACAGCCTAAATCAATATAGAAAAGATGTTCATCATCTTTACCTTGCTTGGATGTCATATTCATGATGAGTAGAGAATCGTCTTGGTCTTTTCTATAGTTATTGTAATCTCCTATTCCTCTAAAACCTCCTTGATAATTGATTTTGTTGTAGCCTTGATTGTAGTTGCTTCCTCCATTGCTGTACTTGCCTCTGGATTATCCATAACTACCTCTATGGAAGCCTCTTCCACTTTGATTCCTTATGTTCTTGAAGCACTCTTCTGTGGTGTGGTTGGTAAGACCACAAATGTTGCAAGATGGATTGTTGTAAGATCCCCCCTCCCTTGCTTTCCTCCTCTGCCCTTTCCTCTAGCACCTCTTCCTCTACTTATGTAATTAGCTTGAGAGGTAGTAGCCTCTTCTTCATTCTTCTTGCTTTTACCTTTACCCTTACTTTTATTCTTATCTGTATAAAGACCAGAAGATTTACCTCTAGAGCTGTCACCATTCTTGTTGAGCTTTGTCTCATGGGTGAAGAGTTGCCCCATCAAGGTGTTGAGGTCAGGTATTTGCATATCCATGTAGACGTTCATTGTTGTGCGGAAGGACTCCCACTTAACATTAGCTTTGATGCCATTAATGATCTACCTTACTATGTGTTCTTCTTCTATCTCCTCTCCAATGCTTGCAAGCTGGTCAGCCACATCTTTCATCTTGGTTACATAATCAGCCACTCCTTTTTTTGGTTGCTTCTTTAGAGTTGTAAACTCCACTCATAATTGATTCTTCCTAGCTCTTGTATTTGATGAGAAATATGATTAGAGTACTTCCCAAGTCTCTTGGGAGCTCTTGCAATTCCTAATGTGAGGTAACAAGAAATCAAAGATTGAGTTGAGTAGATACAACTTGGTAGGAGCATCCTTTGCACACCATGTGGTCAACCTTTCTTGCTCTT
This sequence comes from Ceratopteris richardii, assembly GCA_020310875.1. Taxonomy (NCBI): domain Eukaryota; kingdom Viridiplantae; phylum Streptophyta; class Polypodiopsida; order Polypodiales; family Pteridaceae; genus Ceratopteris; species Ceratopteris richardii. The sequence goes on along the minus strand of CM035408.1, from coordinate 189,968,286 downwards.
CGCTTGTAGGTTGGTGCTTGCTCTTGAATTTTGGCATCTCTTCATCCCTTGAGATGTATCCATATAGACTTCTCCCTTGAAGGTAGGCTTGCATCCTTAGTGACCATGCTGAGTAGTTGTTTCTATCTAATTTGTCAATGAGGGATGGAAATCCATCTCCCATCTTGCTTTGTCTTGAAGGCTGAGAAGAATATGCCTCACTATTATTGGGAAAAAGTTGTGCACATTGCTATATACATCATGAACAGAACTCCGACTGCTATTGTACATCAAGTTACACCTAAAGAGAAGTCCACAAGTAAAAACCACATATCACATATGAAAAACTTTTTCTATCTTGCATATGTACATGTTGAGATTTCGATAATCCCTTGGTACTTATCCTCCTAATTGATGTTCACACATTATCCTCATCACACTAAAAGGTGGAAGACAATGTTGTAAAATGACATAGGGAAAAAATGGTTGAACCATTTCACACTTTTGAAGTGCCCATTTCTTCCCCAATAAGTATCTCCCTTTATTGACAATAGGTATGGTCAACTTGGAGCTTTAAAAGAGTTGCTTTTGAAGTATACTTTTGGAGAAAAGGAAAGCTAAAGGGTTGTAAGATACCCTAAACACCAATACTCCAAAGTATATCCTATGAACAAGCAACAACTTTTCAATATGGTTAAGAATATGACCATTCGGCTAATTCAATGATGGGATTATTACTATTTCCTTTAAGATAGATACACAACTATTTCAAAATATACTATCTAGTGTGAAAATGCTAGCTCTATTATCAATCAAATGACATAGACAAAGATAATTTTGATTGCATCTAATCAAAGACATAGTTCTATGAAGGCTTAGTCTTCAAAGTCTTTTCAGGAATAAATCAAGACTTAGTAAGGGTATAGCTTACAAAAATTCTAATTGTACTTGGTTAGACCTAGAAGAACAAAGTTTTCAAAATAAGCAATTCCTGAGTAAGAGCTAAAATTATCTACACTAAGGTGAAAATGTAAACTAGATGGTTTGGGACATCTAAGTTTACACTATCACTAAAGTGGACTGACTAGTATGGGAGACTGAGCTTAAGGATAATGGAAGCTTAAGCTTGAGGATATTTAATGGCTTCTTCAATCAGGGATTTAGCATAAATGAAGCTCGAATTTTGATAGGAAATTGAATCAACAAGAATTTCAACTAAAACCTAAAGTTTTTGAGTATGAAAACTCTTTAAAAGGGGGGAAGAAAGGTATCATCAATATGACACCTCTAAGAAAAAGATGCATTGCTTAGCTCTTTCATTAAAGTAAGGAGGACATTTGTTATCAAGTACCTAATTTTGTTTGAGTTAATCTCAAAACAAAGTAAGAACTAGATATGCAAGAAGGGAATTCATTGAAGAATTCCAAGGTAAGCTAGCCAAAGACGTGAAACATATCCATGGTAAGGTACTTGAGAGTGGATAAGATGGATCCAAAGTTTGGATCGGTAAGAGTGAGAAATTTCTTAAGTAAAAGGGATGACATATAATTGTTGATCCTTAGAAAAAGAACACTTAGAGGTTCTCAAAACACCAACAAGATGTTAAAAGCTTAAGCTAGTTGAAAACTCATGAAAGTATGAGTGAAAGATCCCAAGAAAATTCCATGGGTAAATATCATTGAAGAAGGGATCTATAGGAGAAAGACTTAATCTTATCTCAACTTATCTTGGCTAGAGGAATTTTGTGGAAACCAAATGAATTAAACTAGTCAAATGGATCAAACCTTTAATGGTTTGATAGAACATGCCAAGGAAAGTTAAAGGTTGATCAAAGACACCTTTGAGATATAAGATAAATTGGCATGAAATTTAGAAACCTTAATCTTTGCTCTCCTGAATATGATGCCAAGGAATTCTCAGATGGAATTCATGATCATAGCTCAAAGGACAAAGGAGTTGGAAAGATTAAGGATTTTCTTCTATGGATTGGAGAAAGAACTCACTAGTATGGGATAGTGGGAACTAAATCTCGATGAGAATTTTCTTTGATGGTTAGAGAGAAAATGGACTCAAGATTTGATAGAATACACAAGGATAGGCCTTAAAGGTAAGGCCATTGAGATTAAGGTCTTAGTTTCATTATGAAGTGTAGAAAATCACCTCCTTGAGACAATTTAATACACTTGGTTGTATGAAAAAAAGGTTAAATAGAATGAAAATGACATTTACCCTAGAAAAGTCTATCATTTATCCTCTTAACTACATGCACTATTCTTAATAGAATGCATACCCAACTTTTCATGGTACAATAAATTTGGATTTGTAAGACGATAAGAATTTTGGGGAACTTATCGAGTTAAACTCCAAAAGTAAAGAGCTTGATTAAAGTCAAGCCTATTCAAGTATAATAACCTTGAATGAAATAATGATCTCTAAAAGATCTTCTTTTGAATATTTAGTAAGAAAACATGATTCAACAATGTTCACTAAATCTCCTAGCAAGATTTGGAATATGATGCCTAGAAACATGTACCTTTCTTGCAAGACCTTGAAATTAAACCACAAAACTTGAATAATTTAACTCCATCCAATAGATAGAAGATCTAGAAGGTATTTGATGGCTTGATAAAGTATTCTTTGTCAATTTTGAGGATTTCAAGGAATTGTTCTTTTAATATTTGTTTCTATTTGCAAATCTTTGGTGACTTTTGAGGTTGGTATACATAGCTCTCTTGGGTACGAACCAAAGTGAGTTTAAGATAGTTAGTACTAATTCTCTTTGGAAGAACCTGCTAAGCTAAGCGACATAAAGAACTCGGTAGAGACCTAGGAGTATGATCTATAAAATAATTTCAATTCCTAAATTCATCTTTGGATCTAAGTCTTGAATCTCAAGGATTTTCCAAACGGATTAAACTCTACAAGAACAAATATATCTTCCAAAGGTTAATCTAGGGAAAATCAAGGATGGGAACCATTAGTAGACATGAACTTTGAAATTGGGTGTATTATCTATAATTTGGAATACATGAACATTTGTTGATATATTTAGGTAGTGATGTGTGTGAACACACTAGGACCGCGGGGGCACTTTTTTCCCCTTTAGGAGGTTTTTTTCCCCCGGCTTGTATATACGCCTATTGCCCTAATGGGCTACTTATCTTTGTACATTCTCTAGTAATACATTCAGTATTGTGTGTTTGTGCTCCAAGCTTCTTCTTCTTCCTTGTGTTGTTTGCATGCTTCCACAGATGTCTAACTCCAACAATTGGTATCAGAGCAGGACGTCACTTCATCTAGGGTGTCGTCGACACTCCTCCGTTTGCAGTCTTAGATTCACACGAAATTTGGTGAGCATACTTAGAATGTTTCAGAGATCATAACATCTTCGCTCTATGGTGCCGAAATCGCGATCTGAGCTCGTTTCGTCTTCAAAACGCACTATCGCAATGCTTGTGCAGGCTATTTCGTCTCTTTGTGCCAAAGGTATATACCAGTTTTTGTTCACCAATTTAAGCATCTCGAAGTCTGTGACAGGTCTAGCAGAACTCATCTGGGCAGTTCTGTTCAACGTTTTGAGATACAGTCAATTTTCTGCATCAAGGTATTTTAGTCACCGGCCATGGCTGAAAGTAGTGATGTATTCCATATGTTTGCTTTTGAGGATAAGTTGGATGGTACCAACTGCCCATTGTGGGCTTATATGATGCGACATGTATTGGTTGCAAAAGGATTGTGGAACATTGTGCATGGTGTTGAAAGATGTCCTGTTACACCTCTGACTACAGGTACTGCAAATACAGGTGCTGGAGCTGATGAAGATGGTGTCGAAGATGATATTTCGCATATTCCTGTTCATGCTGTTGTTTCTGCTGCACCCACTGTAGAGCAGATTCGCTAGGATGGCAGAGATGCCCAGGCACATGCATTGATAGCTTTGTCTGTCAAACGTGCCATTATTCCTCATATTCGCTCTTGTAGAACAGCTAAGGATGCTTGGGATACACTTACCACATTGTACCAAGCTAGGAATGAGGCTCGTGTTGCCGATGGAGAGTGAGCACATGAATGAAGGTGATTCTATGGACAGTTTCCTAACGAAGATCAAAGACTTCAAGGAACAGTTGATTTCTACTGATGAGGCTATACCAGATAGCTCACCTGTGCAGACCGTTTTGAATGGTTTTCCTGATTCATATTAGAGTTTTGCTTCTACTCTTCGGTTGATGATGAAATTCAATCCGAATGCCTTATCATTTGAGGAGTTAGTCTCTGTTCTGTTGCAAGAAGATCAGTCCAGACAGAACAGGTCCATTATGCGAGTTGCAAATCAAGCTTTCCTATCTAGTCAGAAGGGCAAAGGGAAATGGAGCTCTTCAACTAGTAAGCAAAAATCTACTAATTTTGCATATTCAAAGAAGGAAGATAAAGATGAGAAGAAATCAGAAAAGCATAAATTGTTTTCTAAGTACTATAAAGCGAATGATCATATCATAAAGAACTGTCCAAAACTGGCTGCTAAAGAGGCAAAGAAGAAAGAGGCTGGAATGGTTGTTGCAGAGGCCTCTACACCAAAAATAGAGTCTGCAAATCTTGTGTAGGAAGAAGAATGGGCGTTTACTATTGTCTGCAGTTTTGACCCATCTTCTCATGAGGAGTGCTTGTCTACAATAGACTTAGATGTTTGGTATTTTGACAGTGGGGCAACCAAACATATTACCTCGCAGCGCAGTTTCTTCTCTTCACTCGAGCCTTCCCCTACAGGGAATACTGTTACATGCGCCAACAACTCCTCTTATCCTGTTATGGAAGTTGGTAAGATCATTTTGACTACTGCTGATGGTAGTTCTTTCACTTTGTCAGATGATTTATTTGTGCCAGGGATCAAAAAGAACTTGTTATCAGTTTCTGCATTAGTCAAGATTGGCTTGGTTGTGAAATTTGTTGATGACAGGTGTACAGTTCATGATATGTCAAATGGCGATGTGATTATTTCTTCTGGCATTTTATGTCGTGGGCTGTATAAGCTCATAGACTATGAAAGATCTGAAAATGATTTTGCATATACTGTAAATGATTCTCAGGCTATGTTTGATGGAAAGCTTTGGCATGCACGCTTTGGTCATCTGAATTTTGCTAGTTTGCTACGCCTGCAGAAATCTGAAATGGTGTCCTCTTTGCCCAAACTTGAGGCACCTGCAAAACATGTTTGTGAAGGCTGTATTTTGGGCAAAATGCAGTGTTCCTCCCTTCCAGAAGATGGTTCAGTTCGGGCTACACAGAAATTGCAGCTTGTACATAGTGATGTCTGTGGTCCTATACAGACACCTTCTTTTGGAAATTACCTTTACTTCGTGACTTTCATTGATGATTTTTCCAGGCATGCATGGGTATATCCTCTCAAAGCAAAGTCCGACGTGTTCATGTGCTTCAAACAGTTTTTGGTTTTGGCTGAAAATCTGTCAGCATGTAAAATGGGCACCCTCCGTTCTGATCGAGGGGGGGAATATATGTCTTCTGAGTTTAATGCATTTCTGGTTGAACGTGGGATAAAACACCAGTGTACAGTGCCGTATACACCTCAACAAAATGGAGTTGCTGAACGGAAGAACATGTCACTCATGGAGATGGCGAGGTGTATGGTCAAGAGTCAGGCTTTACCTCATAGTTTCTGGCTTGAGGCTGTCACGTGTGCAGCATATGTACTAAATAGGTGTCCCACTAAAGCACTACAGTCTATCACTCCATATGAGGCTTGGCATGACCGCAAGCCATCTGTTTCTCATCTGCTTGTTTTTGGTTGTTTGGCATATGCAATAGTGCGTGAACAATATCGCAGAAAATTAGATGATAAGGTAGTAAAATGTATTTTTGTTGGGTACAGTTTTGAAAGTAAAGGGTATCGTTTGTATCATCCATAAACTAAACACATTCTGGTTAGCCATGATGTTGTCTTTGTGGACGATGCTATTCAGCCATTGCTTTCATGTACTAAGGAGACATCTGTTAGCTCCAGAGACACGTATGATACTTTGATGCCTCTTTTTATAGGTGGACAGTCTAGTGCTGGTCCTAATGAGGCAACTTCTTAGCCTTTGGAGGTTTCATATGATGATGTAGATCATTCCATTTCTAATGCAGATTTACATGATGCACTTGTTGATGAGAGAGCTGATATTGATCAGGCAAAAACTATGCTAAAATGGCTGGTGCAGACTTTGCATGACAGCAAATTAGATGCACCTTTGTCATATCGTACTTGTTCAGGCTCGCCTAGTGCCTCCTTTGCATCAGATTGCTATGCTATGTCTGTGTCTAGTCTCTGTGATGAGAATGAGCATGTTTCTTTTGATGAAGCACGGAATTCAAAAAACTGGATGGCTGCTATGCAATCTGAATATGATGCTACAATGAAGAATTGTATATGGACTTTATGTGACTTGCCTCCTAGCAAGAAGGCCATTGGCACTAAGTGGGTATACAAGTTGAAGCGTAAACTTGATGGTACAGTTGACAGGTATAAGGCTAGGCTTGTTGCAAAGGGTTATGCGCAAGAAAGAGGCATTGATTTTGATGAGACCTTTGCACCTACATGCCGTATGACTACTGTTTGGAGTATTTGTGCACTTGTAGCCCATCATCGTTGGAATGTACATCAGTTGGACATTAAAGTAGCATTTTTGAATGGTGACTTGCATGAAGAAGTGTATGTTTTTAAGCCCCGTAGCTTTGTGCAGAAAGGGCATCAAAACCAGGTGTGCAGGTTAAAAAAGGCATTATATGGTTTAAAGCAAGCACCACGTGCTTGGTATGAGAAGATACATGCCCATCTGGTTGCACATGGTTTTGCGAACAGTCCAACTGAAAGCACCTTATATGTTAAGCGTGCTAATGATGTGCTTCTGATCATTGTTGTCTATGTTGACGACATGTTGCTCACTGGTCCTATTGAGAAGCATATTGCTGATTTCAAGGCTGATTTGCATGCCTCATTTGAGATGTCTGATTTGGGGCATTTGCATCACTATTTGGGCATTCAGTTTATGCAAGTTGATGGTGGAATGGCTTTGTGTCAAACGAAATATATTAACACATTATTGCAGCGTTTTGGCCTTGAAGATTGTAAGCATATTGCCACACCTATGGAGACAGGTTTACGATTGAGTCTTCATGATGCTGGAGATGCATTTGATGATGTTCTCTATCAACAGGCTGTTCGATGCTTGATTTACTTATTCATTACTTGGCCAGATATTCAGTTTGTTGTCTCACAGATGAGCAGGTTTATGCATTGCCCACAAGTGAAGCATTGGCAGGTGGTTAAGTGCATCTTTCGCTACTTGAGTGGTACTCGGCTACTTGGGTTGTTTTATCCCAAGGGGGGATCACTACCGCCAGATTTGCATGCTTTTTCTGACTCTAATTGGGTTGGTTGCTGTGACACTCGTGTGTCCACTAGTGGCTTTTGCTTCATGCTTGGTAGCTCATGTATATCTTGGTTGAGCAAGAAGCAGCCTGCTGTGGCCACTTCTAGTTGTGAGGCTGAGTATAGGGCAACTTTCACAACGACTGTTGAGTGTGTGTGGCTCAGATGCCTTATGGCTGATTTGGGTGTTGGTCAGTCTTTTGCCACCACCATCTTCATTGACAATCAGAGTGCATTGGGAGTTGTGAGGAACCCTGTGTTCCATGCTCGCACTAAGCACATTGAGGTGCATTATCACTATGTTAGGGAGAGGTTCTCTACAAGGGAGATCACCTTGGCATATGTGCCCACGCAGGAGAACATTGCAGACCTTTTCATGAAAGCTCTACCTAGGGAGAAGTTTGAAGCTTTCCGCAAAGCTTTGGGCTTACTTCCTTTTGTGGAGTGATTTCCATATAGCTTGGCACTTCCTTATACATGAGTGCCAGCTCCTTGTTCACTGCATCACTCCCAGGGGGGATTTGTTGATATATTTAGGTAGTGATGTGTGTGAACACACTAGGACCGTCGGGGTACTTTTTTCCGTCTTTAGGAGGTTTTTTCCCCGGCTTGTATATACGCCTATTGCCCTAATGGGCTACTTATCTTTGTACATTCTCTACTAATACATTCAGTATTGTGTGTTTGTGCTCCAAGCTTCTTCTTCTTCCTTGTGCTGTCCGCGTGCTTCCGCAGATGTCTAACTCCAACAACATTATGTTTCCACAAAAGTTGGATGATTGAAATAAGTCCACCTAAGTTGCCAAGAAATGACAAGATAGTATTTCTCCTCATTTTATTGAGCATTTTTTGGAAGGGTTTCACTAGACCCACTTTGCTAAGTTGATAACTTTACCTAAGTCCTACTAAACAAAAATAAAGTATATTTCTATTTGAAAAGGTCTATAAAGTTAAGTTAAGTTTAGAACATCTAAAGATTCCTCTCCTTTTTATTGAAAGTGGAAGATGAAATTAGTTTCCCACTCTTTCAAGTAGATTACATACTCCTAAGAAATATACATTTCTAAGAAAATACATGTACTGAAATGTATCATTCTATGGAGATCAAGGTTTGTAAAAGTGACAAAAGGAAAACCAAAGAAGTCCACCCATTTCACTAGTCTAGGGGTACAAGGCATGCATGTACATTTGGTTGGACTAAGGGAACGTGATTTGGGCAAGGAGTTTGATAACTTTCCTTTCAGATTGAGGTAGGTGCTAGACATTATCTAATTATAGGAAACAAATCTAAAGAGAAAGATGGACATGCTAAGAGTATGGATCACGGTGCATGGGGGAATACTCCACATATTATATCTACATATATTTTTGAGGATGAAAATATTAAAGGGGAGGAAGAATGTTGTATAAATCATGGATTAGAAGGTTAAATATATGGATTCTAAAGGTTAGAATATGATGTGTGTTCACCTTGGTTTAGCCCTTGAACTCCTCTTGGAATATGCCTTGAACCTTTGGGTGAAACCCTTGATTTTAAGCCTTGGGGTATTTATTCATATGAGCTCCCAATTAAATGGTTGGAACCTTAGGCTTGATTTATCCTAAAGTGTGGGAACCTTAGTCTTGGGAGAAGCTTCTCTAGGAGACACCTTGTGTGTACATGAGAGAAGAGTCCGCATTTGATTTAGAAGGCATGTGATAGACCTTGGGAAATTAGAAGGCATGTGATCACCCTTGGGAGAGTGTCCACATGAGGGCAACTTCATTGGACACTTGGCCAATACCAAGGACATGCATCCCCTTGGCCTAGGGGTATATATATGGGTGGAGCTCGATGCGTGGATATATGCTTTCTCTTAGGAATTTGGTCTTCATACTATTGTAAAAGCTTCCTTCCTATAGTATAGCATCCAGCAAGAGAGTGAGTGAGTACATGTCCACCCAACCAAATAAAACCATATTTATACCAAAAGTCCAAGGGTTGCATGTCTTGATATTCATCATGTGTCCTTCGAGGTACCCTTCATGTGGACACTTTCGAAAGTAAATCACATGGATTCTATTTCAATTGAAACCCTCCCTTCACGTATGAGTGAAGATGTCACTTGGGAGAAGCTTCTCACAAGACTACGGTTCCTTTACCTTAGGATAATTATTCCTCAAGGTAAAAACTGATCAATTGAGACTTCAATTGAAATAAATTATCAACGGTTAAAAACAAGAAGATAGGTTACTACTTCAAGGTTCTAACCCATTAAATTAAACCAAGGGTTTCTCAATGATAGATATGAATATCCAAGGGTCTAACCCAAGGCTTATACAATACTATATATCTATCTATCTATCTATCTATCTATCTATCTATCTATCTATCTATCTATCTATCTATCTATCTATCTATCTATCTATCTATCTATCTATCTATCTATCTATCTATCTATCTATCTATCTATCTATCTATCTATCTATCTATCTATCTATCTATCTATCTATCTATCTATCTGTCTGTCTATCTATCTATCTATCTATCTATCTGTCTATCTATCTGTCTATCTATCTATCTATCTATCTATCTATCTATCTATCTATCTATCTATCTATCTATCTATCTATCTATCTATCTATCTATCTATCTATCTATCTATCTAAACTCTATGGATCTCTTCACTCAAAAGTGATCAACATATGTCATTGTAGACTACTGTGCTGCCAGGTGGACTATTGCTAATAGTTTTGCAAACCTATCCAACGATGATGGTAGGGTGTGTAACAATGAGGGTACTTTCATTTCATAATTTTTCTCCATCTTCTAAGCCTCTAAGTAAGAAAACATAGCATCAAATTCATTTAGATGAGCAACATCACTATTTCCCATCACACGAAGGTCATATAATTTACTCATCAGTAAAACTTTATTTGATGTTGTTTTGTTTCATGTATAACTTATTCCAAAACTCCTCTTACTTTCACATTATGGTAGTTTAAAGTAAACATTATCCACCAAGTGTAATCAAATGGTAGACCTAGACATTTGTCTAGCTCATGCCAATCATAACCATCCATATTAGTAGGCTTCTTTGAGATTCCATTTGCTAGCTTACATTGCCTCCTAACAAATCTTTAATGTTATTCTTCCATAGAGAAAAGAATATGCCATCAAATTTTCAAATCTGAATATGGTCTTTCTGCTAGGAGTTATAACTACTTTTAGGAACACTCCCACTAGATTACGATCCACTAGATGTGCCTGAGACCTCTCATGCCATGATGATACCAAACCAAATAAAATTATAATAGATCTAGAATTGTCCAAACACCATTACGGCAAAGGTGACCAAGTTTGAAATTTTAGGAAACTTTTGGTAGAGTCCCCAAAAAATTAGATAAATGAAGAATGGCCAACCAAAGAGACTATATGAGAATATATGTGGTAACACCAATAATTATCTCAATGCATAAAGTCAACAATTGTATATTTGGAAATTTAAAATCTGGAAAACATTTGCAAGAGTCTTCTCTATAAAATGAGCATATGAGAAATATAGAAGACTGATAAAACTATGAGTGCTCACACATACATTGCATATAATAACTTAGCTGGAAGAAGATAACTAGTCTTATCAAGCACATATTAAAACTAGCATACATATCCTATGACTATGCATGGAGAAGAAGATTGGCAACCCATGCTAGATGATAATAAGGACAACTATTAATCAAGTCGTATGGGAACACTATTGGAATGGGTGACATCACTTGAAATACTGGTACTTTGTCTTCCTTGATCACTGAATTCCTTCCTTGCACACAATGAATGGTGCCAATGGTGACTTGGGTGACTTGGATGAGATGTATACCAAGGTCTAGTCCTTAGTCCTTACATTATTTGTAAGCATTAGAAGAAGCAAATACAAGCCACAAAGTTTTGGGAACCAGAAAATCTCGCTCCAGGGCACAACAAAAGAAATGTTCTTCTGCAAACTAATCTGATACTAGTGAAGTGGTAAGATGGAAATGCACCACATTGGATTTCAACTTTATGTGATCTTCAAGTCAATGCTCTCACAGTAGAGATCAGAGCTCAAGATGTCACACATAGTATTTTCGCACACGGTATTGTACAGAGACCTATAGAGTACAAGGAAACTACATAGTACATTGAGACCTCAAACACATATTTATTAGGTTTCAAAAATGCATTCAAACCTTTATTTTGTGGCTGATCACACCACTATAGTTTTTGTTAAGGAACACATAAAAAAGTGTTCAAGGGACATTTGGCCTTTCACATGGACAAGCATTAATATTTTGGGATTTCCATTAGTAAAATTTGGGATTAAGTCTTGACCAAAAAGACGAAGGGAACCTTCAATACTAGAAGGGTGTGTCGCTTAACATGTCCAAAACAGATATGATGATAAAGAGTTTCCTAAGTTCTTCTAACATCTAATTTCTAGTTTGCTAGAAATCAAACAATAATGAGCTAATTAGATGGGAAGAACTTGTAATATCGTTATTTAGATGAGAGACCCAAGGAGGACGGGATGCCTAAGATAAAGTGTGAAATATATGCTAGACCCAAGGGCCCACATGTGGTTACGCATTAAGGATGTGGAGGCATTGGCTAACAAAGTTGTCCCTAAATGGATGATGAAAATTTAGAGTAATTCTAAGGATTCTTTGTCTAAGCGTATTCTAAAAATAGCAAAATCCTTTTCTTTTTTGGTACCCCTACATGTAATGACTAAGATCACCTCACACTCTTCTCTCCTATCCTAGGGATTCCCAAAGGACCTAATTCATAATTCTCCTTATGGAAACGCCAGAATAAACCATCTTCTTCCATCAATAACGAGTAGAAAAGGGTTGCTTGCATTCAACAACATGCTTCCATCTAGTTCTCTATTACTAGTTTTAAATAAGTAAGCAAAAATAATATGAAAAGAGTTAGGAAGTTTTAGAACAAAGGTTCTCATAAGTGGAAGCATCTATGGAAACAAGATAGAAGACATTGGATCACGTTTGAGGCCATTGACCCTATCCTTAGAGTGGATAATGAAGGTTGGTGTCTCTTAAGGCACTAACTAATCTCTAACCATGCTCCAAATTGGATAAAGATAATTGTCAAATCCCTAGTTAACATAATCCCAAAGTCACTCAAAAAATGGCTCCATTCCTTATCAAAGTCACATCTTTCATGGCATCCATTTTTTATATTTGTAAAGGCATGGAATTTTCCAAACACTTCCCCTTTCTAAGTATTGACTTAAACAAAGCATATGAGAAGTTCGAGAAGAACTTCATTTTACGAATCATGAAAGACTTGCGTTTCAAACACAAATTCACAAACATGGTCTCCACTCTCGAGAAGCACATAACCTCAAGATTTAACATCAATGGTCTCCAATCTCTAGAAGCAAATGACCTCAAGATTTGCACTGACACAACCATTGGACGTGATCTCTTAATGCTATATATTTAGCTTTACCTCCACTACCCTTTCTCACCCATCAAAGGACGAGGACAACAAATCATGGATTTTTAAATGATGATAAATTATAAAGATAAAAAACATTTGTATGAACTTTCTTTTTTGTTTTTTAATGGAAGTTTGGCAAGCGCCTATTCCCTTGAGCTTTAACGTCAAAAGAAAAACTATAGAGGTGAATGGGCATATTACCCATGTGACCCTCCCTATGCCACAAAGCAAGGGTTAGACAAAGTTACAAATAATTTAAATAGGCCAAAAACCATTACTTGTCGAGCTTGAGGATTGAACACAAGACCTCTACCTCAAGAGGCTAGTGCTGAACCAACCCACCTATGGAACTTGTACAACTTTATTGTTTTTAAGAAATGCAATCGCCAATCAGTAATGACACTCAATTTCGATGTACGAAGGATGTCTCAATCTTTATAGAAGAATATATTTTGTAGAACAGTGTTGTTGCATGTTCCCTCACGCAAACCATCCATTTGCATATCCCTCTTGATCGTTGGCCATCAACTCACGATCTACAAGCTTGGAACCCACATCTCAGTTCCCTTCCCATCAGCTAACTCTACTATGTAGGCATACTTTGACCGCACAATCTCTAGATGTAACCGCTTGATTATTCGGGAACTAATGACATTATGTGTAGACCCAATGTCAAAGAGTACCTTGATAGGTTGTCGTTCCATGAATCCCCTCATGACAATGAGTTCTATATCTGGGAATCGATATCCTTTCTATGCCACTCGCAAAAGCACAACGTCTCGCATAGACGAGACCTTCTTTGTGACCACCATGGCCATTATGGGAGATGATAGCAGGGATGGGGAATCACCAAATTCCTCATACCATCACTCCTGGCTTGAGTGTGATTAATGACTATGGTGGCTACTATCTTCTTTTTCTTAGGATGGTCCTTGAACAAGTGCTGCCCTAGACACCCATAGAATAACCCGTCTTTCATCGCTTTTTCTTTGTGTTGAGGGGTAATAATAAAACTATTATAAGCCCTCTCAGCCAGAGAAAGCACTTTTCTTTTATCTCCTGCAATTATCTTGATCATATGCACCTGCTTCACCTCTCTAGAAGCTTGTGCACTAATCGAGCGAAGAGTAGGTGTGTCGAAGGATCAACTTACCTTAGGCCTTGAGGACCTCTGACCTTGGGATCATGCGCAATTATGGCCATCCTCATAGACTTAAGCCATCTCCATGGCTTGTGCAAGGATTGACATCTCTCCTTCCTCACCAATGGTTTAATAGTTTCTCTAAGTCCCAAGATGAAGATGTGGACTTGGAGAAACTCCAGGATAGTATTAGGTACATTAAGAAGTACCTCTCTATACTTATCTGAGTACTCGTAAACTCTCTAATTCTTTTGAATAATGAAGAACCAGGTGTCAAGCGCTCTATACCTCTCAATAGGTAGTACTAAATTATTACATAACAAGATCTTGAACTCATCTGAAGTTTTGAACTCTTTTCTTATCTTGTTCGATCTTGCGCCACCACCTATGGGTGATGTCTATAAGGTTATATATGGCTTGCTGAATCTTGTTTCTATCATCCACACATTAGGGGAAAAAGTGAACCCTGCATGGGCCTTGTAAGGATCCCTAATTTTTAGGGATTAAAATTAATCTTTTGGATTAACAAGGGGAAATGAAAATCCACTAGTGGTATTTTATAGGTGGTCATTTTGGTTCTTTAGATCTTCTTTAATGAATGGCTATGATAAAAAATGCACTGGCAAAAAAAAGACAAAATAGGCTCAATCGTGGGAGCTTCTAAATTTAAGAGAGAGAATGTCATGGGCATTGGAAAGCATCTACACCTTTAGATGAGGGATAGATCCAAGGGTATAGGACAAAAGGTGCATTTTTTTGGATTTATGGATCATAGGAGATGTTGGATTCTCATTGGAATTGAATGGCTAGGATGAGAGAAAGACACTGGCAGAAAACGACAAAATAACTGCAGCCGTGGGAGATTGGAAAAGGAAGAGAGAGAGTGTCTTGGTCAATGGGAACATTGTGCACCTTTAGATGATGAGTTAATCCAATGGAAGAGATCATTAGGCACCATTTTTGAAAGTGTGGCTCGTATGAAGAGTTGGATCTCTTTTTTAATCAAATGAACTAGATTGAAAAGCGCCATTGCAATGAAGGGGTGCTTTCTAGCCATTGGATCTTGAGTAGATCCAATGGTCTGAGATTGTAGGCAGCTTGAAAGTTTAAATTTAAACTCACCCATTGGATTCAAAATGAGAGGCTCAAATTGAAAGGTGCAAATCTCCTTCGCTCTCCCAAACTAGATTTTTCAAAAAACTACTATCTTATGGTGGGTTTGAGCCATTTGACGAAGGAAAAACAAGGGAACCCTACTAGCTAGCCTATGTGATTAAGGGACTCGACTGTGTCCACCACCTTCTTCTCATTGGTCCATCAATAATCACTCCTTAATCTGAAAGGCCCATGCAGGGTTCATTTTTTCCCCTAATGAATATGACACAAGCTGAAGCACTGCTCCCACTTTGCTTAGCCACTACTCAACAACATCACCAGTCCTAACACTAGTCGAGCCATGGTATCTAGGTAGCTTAAGATCCTTAAGCTGCCATCTAGCCTCTCTGAATAAAATGCTATCTCTAGGGACTTCTAGAGTTTGATGCTCATCCGAAGCATCTACCTCCATCCATGGAAAGTCAGGATCATGTAAATCTTCCTCTTTCTTGGAACCACGAACATGTTCCAAGTTATCGTGGAGTGCACTCTCTACATTGGTAATCCTATTACTCATGGTCTCAATAGGATCTGCGGGGTGCTATTCCATGAGTTTATCTCTCCTAATAGGTGAAGGAGGTCCTCGGTCCATGCTAAAATAGGTCAAATTTTTTATTATTTTCTGAATGTATTTTTTTTTGTTTTTTCAAATAGTACACTCTATGTATGCCTAAAATAAGTAAGTGGTGGTGGAAAACAGACAAGTCACAAGCCTTTGCTCAAAAGAAAATGGTAAAGACAAGAAACTTTTAGTATCTTTTGTATTCTTTAGTGCATATGCATACTAAATTCTAGAAATTTTGGTAGCCTAACACTGTAATCTTGAAAATCAAAAAAATTATAGTAAGTACTTGACACACTATTTCCACATTCACAATGCTAACATGCACAATCTAACTACAAATAAACCGAAGGAGATTAAACACCCTAACAAATTTCTTGTTCTTTCCTCATGGAACCTACAAGAAAATACTTATATATCCCTACAAACAAGAATTCATGCATCGTACAATACTGACGATGTCCTTACTACATCTATACAATAGATGCTATGCAAACTTGCATGTTCTATATGCAATATGAAGCAAAACAAAAGTAGGAATGCATAATAATTGACCAAAAAACTTATCTGAAGGCCCAAGAGATAATATGCAGGTGTGTGTAGCACTACATAATATCAAGCGTATACGGAGGCTTTTATCGAGGAAATTGAACAGGTGCATTTTGGCCCTGATATCAGTGTTGCGGTCGGTATGAGCGTTGGAACTAAAGCACCAGTATAGGCGCCGGTATAAGCGTCAGTATGGGTTTTGGTATGGGCATCAGGATTTTCGACGCTCAAATTGGTGCTCACACCCAGGATCGTTCTGGGAGTACCGACGACTTGCTGGGAGTACCATCGCTTATATCGACAACCATATCTGCAAAAAATGTTTTTGATAGAATGTGTTGTATTTTGCTACAACAACATTACCATGATGTTGTTTAGCAAAAGACAATACACTCTGCCCAAAGAAAACCGAGTACATGTGATGTGTACTCTAATGGGAACCAAAACATGATTTCATATAGCAATATACTATCAGACACAAAAGAGATGAGCAAAATCAACCATGAATCATGTACAAAAAAGTTGTATATTCCATAAATGAACATGTACAAGAGTGTGGCAAAGCACTTCCATATAGGAACCGAATACAAAATGTGAGCAAGCACTTCCATATAGAAACCAAATACAAAATTATGGTGCACCATTGCCACATATGAGTGTAATACAAAATTGTGGCAAAGTGCTACCATACATATGCTCAAGGGGATCAAAACCTTTACACCTACAATCTTGCAACAAAGCATATGCATAAAATGAGACAAATTGACATGATATTTACAAACAGCAACTAAAATTCTAGCCGCATCCATGACCTGAGCTCCATCACATATGTGATATAACTTGGAGTCATCATGGTCATGCGCTCCCCAAGGTGTACGTGGAGATCCCATCTGATCCAATGTGGAGATGTTAGGATATATATATATATATATATATATATATATATATATATATATATATATATATATATATATATATATATATATATATATATATATATATATATATATATATATATATATATATATATATATATATAAACCCTAAAAAAGCTATAGATCTATTTTTTTAAATATTTTCACATATATTTCATTGTATAAATTAATTCTATTTTTTTGTATAAACTCAAAAATCCTATTTTTGGTATATTTAATTATATATATATATATATATATATATATATATATATATATATATATATATATATATATATATATATATATATATATATATATATATATATATATATATATATATATATATATATATATATAAACCCTAAAAATTTAAAGATCTATTTTTAGAGATTTAATTATTTGTATTTTATATATTTAAATCTTTCTCTAATATTTCATAAAAATGTATGTTTGTGTGTGTGTGTATGTAAAAGCTCAAAAATCCTATTTTTGGTGTGTGTATATATATATATATATATATATATATATATATATATATATATATATATATATATATATATATATATATATATATATATATATATATATATATATATATATATATATATATATATATATATATCCTAAAAATTTAAAGATCTATTTTTTAGATATTTAATTACTTATATTTTTTATATTTATATTTTTTCTAATATTTCAAAAAAATGTATGTATGTATGTGTGTATGTTTGTATGTATGTGTGTGTGTGTGTAAAAACTCAAAAATCCTATTTTTGGTGTATATATATATATAAACCCTAAAAATTTAAAGATTTATTTTTTAGATATTTAATTATTTATATTTTATATATTTAGATTTTCCTCTAATGTTTCAAATGAATGTATGGATGTATGTGTGTGTATGCAAAAACTCAAAAATCCAGTTTTTGGTATATTTAATTATATATATTTAGATTTTTCTCTAATATTTCATAAAAAAGTATGCATGTGTATGTATGTATGTATATGCATATGCATGTATGTATATGCATGTGTGTATGTATATGCATATGCATGTATGTACGTATGTATATGCATGTGTGTGTATGCATGTATGCATGTATGCATATGCATGTGTTAATGCACATATGTGTGTGTATCTATGTATATGCATATGCCAATGTATGTATGTATGTATGTATGTATATGCATGTGTGTATGTATATGCATACGCATCTACTTATGTATGTATGCATATGCATGTGTATATGTATATGCATATGTGTGTGTATGTATGTATGCATATGCACATATGTGTGTGTATGTATGCATGTGTGTATGCTCATATGTGTGTGTATTCACAGATTGTTAGCTTTCAATCAGACTAAGCTTCAATCGAGAATTACGGTTAGACTAAGCTTGTTTAATCACTACAAAGTGCCTAAGGTTCCAACACAAGCTCCTAACGCGAATTCAGATAGAGGGGGCTTGTTCCGCTACAAAATGCCTCTTTTAATAGATCCAACAAAGGCTTTGCAAGAGAAGCATCCTTCTCGCTGAGAAATGATATAGCAGTGTGGATTTCACGTGGTAGATCGTAGCTCACTACTAAAGAAATATCTGATACGTCCAATCTGACATAGCCACTCCGTTAGTATATGCATGTGTGTATGTATGTATGTATATGCATATGCATGTGTGTATGTATGTATGTATATGCATGTGTGTTTGTATGTATGTATGTATGTATGTATATCCATGTATGTATGCATATGCATGTGTGTATGTGTGTATGTGTGTATGCATATGCATGTGTGTATGTGTGTATGCATATGCATGTGTGTAT
The DNA here is from genome assembly GCA_020310875.1 of Ceratopteris richardii. Lineage (NCBI taxonomy): Eukaryota > Viridiplantae > Streptophyta > Polypodiopsida > Polypodiales > Pteridaceae > Ceratopteris > Ceratopteris richardii. The sequence continues at coordinate 189,949,253 of CM035408.1, read as the reverse complement.
GTATGTGCAATTTGTGTGTGCATGTATATGCATTTTGTGTGTGTATGTATATGCATGTGTGTATGTGTGTATGTATATGCATGTGTGTATGTGTGTATGCATATGCATGTGTATGTGTGTATGCACATATGTGTGTATGTATACGCATGTGTGTATGCATATGCATGTGTGTATGTATATGCATATGCATGTGTGTATGTATGTATGTATGTATATGCATGTGTGTATGTATATGCAATTTGTGTGTGTATGCACATGTGTGTATGTATATGCATGTGTGTATGCATATGCATGTATGTATGCATATGCATGTGCATGTGTGTATGCATGTATGTGTGTATGTATATGCATGTGTGTATGTATATGCATGTGTGTATGTACATATGTATATGCATGTGTGTATGTACATATGTATGTATATGCATGTGTGTATATATGTATATGCAACTTGTGTGTGTATGTATGTATGCATATGCATGTGTGTATGCATATGCATGTGTGTATGCATATGCATGTGTGTATGTGTGTATGCATATGCATGTGTATGTATGTATGCACATATGTGTGTATGTATATGCATGTGTGTATCCATATGCATGTGTGTATGCATATGCAGGTGGGTATGTGTGTATGCATATGCATGTTCATGTGTGTATGCACATAATTATGTGTGTATGTATATGCATGTGTGTATGCATATGCATGTGTGTATGTGTGTATGCATATGCATGTGTATGTGTGTATGCACATATATGTGAATGTATATGCATGTGTGAGTATGTATGTATGCATATGCATGTGTGTATGCACATATATGTGTGTATACATATGTGAGTGTGTATCTATATGTATATGTCTCTCTCTCTCTCTGTCTCTCTTTATGTTTCTCTAGATCTCTCTCTTTCTTTCATCTCTCTCTCTCTCTCTATGTCAATCGAGAACAAAACAATCACTTACATCGATGTAATTGTTTGGATGGTTGTCATCAAAGTCCACTTTAATGTTGTCCTTCGTCGAATTCCAAAGATCTGACGCCAAAATCTCTTGCAAAACTAAAGAGAGGAGAAATTAGAAAAGGGAAAACATAAAGAAAGAGAAAAGAGTGCTAGAGTGTGTGCGATACTTACCAAAACTTGAGATCTAGAGAAATAGAGAGGCATGCATAGAGAGAGAGAAAGAGTGAGAAACAGAGAGATGTAGCTCGCACGCACAAACTCGATAGTAGCAGGTTTTGTTTCAAAACATGATGAATGTCAAATTTTTGCTCTCGTGTGTGCTTAAAACACTGCATTGGTATGAGTGTCGGTATGAGCATTGATATAAGCATCAGTAAATTACTAGAAACTAGCGATGCTTATATCGACACTCATATCGAGGCTCATATCGATGCCGTGGTTTTCCAAGGGTTTTCAACAGTCATATCGACATTGATGCGTGACCGTTGGTATGCACAACATTGGTATGCCCCTGATATGTCATAGTGTAGGTGCTAGAGATGGTCCACACTCCTTTCGAATAGCTTTCCAACACTCTGTTGATAGCTGGTGCTTTGAAACAATGCTCGAATGAGGGTCGACGATGATGAATAGTCAAACTTAAAGCTCTAAAGAGGACTTGAATTAAAGCCAAAACTTGGCTTAATCTTTGAGAAAGAGTTCTCATAGAGAAATCCACAACAAGAAAAATCTCAGAATTTGGAGGTTGGATGCTCAACTTATGGTCTAAGATGTGAAGGTGGGTAATCTAAAATTGTGTCAATTCTCAAGCTTATGTTATGGATCCTGAGCAAACAAGCTCCAATGTGTATTTTGAGAAGCCCCTATTAGTACATGAACGCACACGTGCATGTGTACTATCCCATATGCACTGCTATCATGCACTCAAAACGGGCATATATGGAGAAGGAGTTGCTTACTTCTACCATCTACAAGTGACATAGAGTGCTTCCTTCTCAAGAGCTTTGTCTACAGCCTGACGGACATGTGGTGACTTGACCGCTACTTTATGCGCACATGGGTTGATCTCTAGGCACCTATCTCATGGGGGTCCTATGGGCACCCTTCTCAATGCTCCTTTTTCTCCAATTATTGTAGAGAACTCAATGATGACAGCTTTGCCATCAAGAAGTGAGGTCCTCAATGAATATACTGCAAGGGAAAAAAAATGCAAAAATGCCTCGAAAACTCATGCGAACCGAAAATCCCAAGAATGTAAAAAGGACTTCTAATTTTGGCTCTGCTCTGATACCAAGTGTGAGAAAGACTTGAATTATGTGTGCATAACCCTCCTCCCATCCATATATACCCTCTTGTATTCTAAAAATAGCAATGCTCTAGAATGGTCTAGTGCCACCATGTGTACATCATACAACACTCATTCCCATTACTACCGAATACTTTAGGATCCGAGCTTGGGACCATGGCTATGGATGGCCCTTCTCCCTCACACACATGGAATGATCCCTATGGAACAATGTCTGACAAGCATAGGTATCAACGCGTCTCGAGAGACATAACCATACACATTTCTTCCTTTCAAATATGCTTCAATCCTTGGAGATCATGATGAGAAGTATCTTCAATTGAAATTATTAGTCGAATGAGGACAGTCAATCCGATTCATAGAATGCATGCAATATGGTTGTAATGATCCCCCTTTGCATAAAGAAATCCAACTAGTCAAGTACCATGCAAGTAGTGAAAGATGCACTTAATTGCCTCCCAATGCTTGACACATGGGCAATGCATAAACATGTTCATCTAAGAGATAACTAACTAAATATCAATCAGAATTATTAATAATTAAGTCAAGCATCTGAAAACCTCATGATAGAGAACAACATCAGATCCATCTCCAGCATCAAAGAATCATCCTTAAACCTATTTCCATGGGAATGGAAATAGGTTTTCAATCTTCAAGGTAAAGATGTTGCAATAATGTTTCAATGTATTTTGTTTGACACCAATTTATTCCCCCGTCAACTCGCATAATTGAATGCCCAAATAATGATGAAAATACCCCAAATTCAACCTCTCAAAAGAGGCATGCAAATCAGCCTTAAATTCAGCAATATGCTTCTCATTGGGACCAATAATCAACATGTCATCAAAATATAGAAAAATGATTAGAAATACATCATTTGGATGCTTAATTTATAAGGTTCTCTTAGTTAGAATATTCTCATAACCATATGCAACAAGTAGGCATGTGTACTTTCATACCAAGGATGTGGTACTTGCTTCAAACTATGTGATTCCCTTTTCAACACGCATACCTTGTTTCATGTCCTTTTCAAAAAAAAAAACTAGGAGGCTGAAATACACACACTTCTGCATGTAAGTCACCATTGAAAAATGAAGTTTTAATGTCCAACTGATGTATATTTAAACCGTGCTAAATTGCAAGTGCACAAATGCTATGAAGAGTGGTCATTTGGCATGTCGGAGCAAATGTCTCATCAAAATCAATGCCTCTGTCTTAAGCATAACCTTTGGAAACAAGCCTTGCCTTATACCTATGAAGTGTTCCATTGGCCTGATGTTTCACCTTGTATACCCATCTAGTGCCAGTGGTCTTTTTTCTTGGAGGAAAATCACATAAATACATCATATGTCATCTTAAATCACAAGAAGAGCTTAGAAAGACATGCTTAGTAGGCCAAATCTTTGCCTCCATCCTCTTTTGAATAAATCATATGTCATCTTAAATCACAAGAAGAGATTAAAAAGATATGCTTACTAGGCCAAATCTTTGCCGTCATCCTCCTTTGAATTCCATGAAAGCATGATTAAGGAAGGATTCGCTCTCTAGAGCCATGTAATGAAAATCAAGCTCCAACATTAGGAGCATATGAACCTCATCTTCTATTGACACTTGTACAATCATGAAGCAAGGGACGAAGCACAAGAACGCATTCATTAAATTTGAAGTTTGATCCTCCTCATATCTTTCAATCAGTCACCTATCAAAGTAAGGTGTGATGAATCCTTTTTTTTAAGGAAAAGAGCATCATACCTTCTAAGCAATCATGTTGAAGCTATATATACACACCAAGTAATTGGAAATTGTGTGATCGTGCAAGTTTTATCAATTTATAAGTTTTAATAAGCTAGTAGCTCACTTGGTAAGAAAGTCCCCTACTTGCTTGAGTATTTTCTTCTCACTTGAGGTAGCCATATCGCATTCTCTATTTTGATAGTCAAGGAGCTAGATGGCTGTGAGTTTAGAGAAGGTTTCCTTTTCGTATGTTATCTAATTCTTGTAATCTTTTTCTTGTTAGTTTCTTCGTAAAGCTCTAGTATTATCTCTACATAATGTGAGAGAAATTGTGTCTAGAATGATCATTACTTACTCTGTGTGTCTAGTGAAGGCAATGCATACTCTATCTTGTAAGCATTCGCTCTCTGCATAGAAGCAAGTTCTTTGGGTGAGATAACTTGCACTCATAGGTTCTTATAGTCTTCATTGGGTGATCAAAAGATATGGGGTTCATTCCATTCAATTCTTATGAACAAGAACATTGTGGAGCATGTGATTGTGGAGGAAACGCATGAGCACATTGTGAGACATCTTTTGGAGCTCCTCCTATGGTGTCTTCTCTTTCTATGTGGAGGCAGAATGTATGGCCAATATTTACAGAGTTATATCTAGAATGCTCCTACAAGCAACTACTTAGAGGCTTGAAGAACCACTATCCATTTGTGAGATCATGAATACTATCGTATTCTTCCCTCAAGGAAGAGGTGTGTTGTACACTACCTCACTTATAAATTCTTCAAATATCTTAAAGAATCCTTACTTGGTACCTTAACTGTAGAGCTAAGCCATAGGATTTGGGGCCCTTGGGATATTTTTGAATTAAGGAGTTATCAAATTGATCATTAAGAAAGGTGAGAAGAAAAATATTGCAAATTTGAGGATGATAACTATGGCACAAAACTGGGACGTTGGTCCATGTGAATAATGAAATCGAGTTTTCGTTCTCGTTTTCCAAGATTTGAGGATGAATATTTCTCTTCATTAATGAATTGACAACTATGTTTCCCTCATAAGATCAAATGCAAAGGGATTAACCTTGAAGAGCACCAAAGGAATAGGCCTAGCGATACAGAGGAAAGGGAGTGTAACATCTCTTTCCTCTAGACACCTATAAGGTTCTCCAAATTTTTGAGTTGGTTCTTCTTCTATTGGTTGAGTAGGAATGGGAGATGGTCAAGGTTGTAGTTATGGAATGTAAGATTCATTTTGTGTATGAGTAATTACTAATTTCTCTATACATTTATCTTTATAAGGTTTCATAGGGTTTTGCTGAGGTTGATCCCCCCTCCCCCCTTATAATTGAATATATGAATCCAAATTCCTTCAAAAAAATGGATAATCATTTTCCATAATAAAACCTAGAATTTCTAAATCTATATCATTAATTTAATTTTTAGCTATATATGCATGTGTGAGGGTACGATTTACCTCTTCTTGGAACAAAATATTTATAGACATTTCTTTGAATACCATAACCAAAAAGATTAATAGCTTTTTCATCAAGATTACCACGATCCGTATTTTCAATATGAACATAAGAGTGAGAAAGAAAGACTTTGAAACAGTTCACATTATGTTTCTTACCATGATAAGGTGTGATAGCCTTCAAATATTTTGAAGAAGTCCTATAAAGGATTTGATGTGCTTCGTGAATAGCATCAATACCAAAACTTTTGTGAAATTTTCTTTGAAGACATCATACTATGTGCCATTTCAACAAGTGTCCTATCCTTTATCACTGCAACACAATTCTGCTTTAGAGTGAGAGCAATAGTGAGTTGATGAGAAATACCTTTGTAATCTCGATATTCGTTGAAATGATTTTACATATATTTCTCTTGTTTATCACTTCTAAAATCTGAATGTTTTACTAATTTTCATTTTCAACAATAGCAACAAACTTCTTGAAAGTAGAAAAAAAAATATCTAACTTAATCGTTAATCCAAATACTAAAGAATATGTAGAAACATCATCAATAAATGTGGCAAAGTACCTATGTACATAAGTGGAATCTAATTCACATCTCAATCAATGATCTAAAACTTTCTTTTCTTGTAATAAATCTATGTTTCTTGAAAGGTTGCTTATGTAACTTCGCTTCAAGACACACTTCTTCTGCATCATCTGGTAAACCAAAAGTTTGAAAATTCTCAACCATACCTTTTTCCTTCATAGAATTTAGAGCTATATAACATGCATATGTGATCAGAACTAGCACGCCATAAATTCATGTTCTCCTTTGGATTGGAGAACATATAAATATTAACATGTCTAATTTTTAATAAAAGAATATTTCGCTTCTATTTTCACCTTGTAATAGAAAATTCTCCTCATTATCTATAAGGAATTGACATGAATTCTTCTTAAACTTTTATAACCATCTCATAAGCAAGTTGATATACAGAGAAAATTTCTAATGATTTTTGGTATATACAAAACATTGGGAATAGTAAAATATTCACCTCCTGCATACTTTAGTGTGCTTTCTTCGACACCAAATACATCCAAATGATACAAAATATAGTATGTTCACTCTTCTACCTATAGGACTATTTAGAGATGAAAATACCTTCTTGAAATGTATCATATGTTTAGTAGCTCTAGACTCAAAGATCTAAGGAATCTCTAATATTACATTCAATGTTGCTTTATCAGAATATACCTTTTTTATGCTAACACATGCAAAATAATGTTCTCCAAAACTTATTAAATATTTCAATATGGTGAACTCATTTCTTGCAATAATGGCATATAACATTTGTAGGTGTATATGTGGATGGATTTGATTTCTCCTTAGGTGTGAAGTAGTTGAAGTAGAAGTTGAAGAAGCTGTGAAAGAAGACTTAGGAGTAGATGGCTTACTTTCCTTTTTTACTTCGTTGAGTTGTTTTCTCGTTCTTTTAGGCTTCTTCTTCTTCTTCTTCTTCTTCTTCTTCTTCTTCTTCTTCTTCTTCTTCTTATCTTCCTTCTCTTTGGACGATGACATCATGGCTTCATCATCCTCTTCCATACTTTTCTATTGAACCTAATCTTTAACCAACAAGAAGTGTAACTCTTCAAATGAAAACGCTCTATCTCTTGTGGATAGAGAAATAGAAGTAACAAAAGAAGGATATGTAGATGGAAGTGAGTTGATGAGTCTGTTTATCATTTCTTCATTAAAAATGCTTACTCAAACATTAAGAAGTTGATCATGAATGTACTTAATCTTCAAAGTAAGAGCATGTACTACCTCACCAACTTTCATACATATGTCGGCTAACTACTTCCTTAGATGAGCTTTGCTAGTAGGATTTCTACTTTGATAGAAATTCTCGAACTCCAACCAAGCCTCAAAAGATGTTTGACATGACCCGATTTGAGAAAAAAATTGATGCTTCAAACCCATAGCAATAACCAAAAGTGCTTGTGCATCTTTAGAATCCCATTTAAATTACTCTTATATAGGAAGTAATTTGATAGTACCTCTAACTTTAAATGATGAGAAGATCTATTTCTCTTCTTCTTCTTCAACAACAACAACAACAACATGTTGAGTCAAAACTGACATAGCTAGTTGCTTTGAAGAAGGTGCAATATCCTCTATGGCTTGTCTCGGCCTTGAATATTTGACATTGATAATATTCCACAAGTCTTTGGATACTAAGAAATTCACATTTCATAATGTTTTTCGCCTCTTTCCAATCTATCTTTATAATCAGACATCTTGGGAATAATTATATGTGTGCAAAAGGCTTTGATACAAAATGTCTAAAGTGGATAGACACAAATAAATAATAACATGTATGCCCAAGATCTTTCTAACACTTGAACTTCAAGCATACACGCACACACGCCTTGAGTCAAATAAAATAAATTAATAACTAAGCTAAACAATATTTCTTTTGCAAGTTCGTTAGTGGCTTTTTCTTTTTTTCAAAATTAGGATTTTTGGAGTCCATAAAACAAATTCCTAAATATATGTTGTAAAATGGAATAAAATATCTATAATATGGATTTTTTTCCTTAATCTACCGAATGCTAGCTAGAAAATGATATGCTTCATTTTTAAAAAGCACACTTTCGAAAATAAGGGTTAGGGTTTTGATGCCTCAAATGATCTTTGATCATCATGTACCATATATTATTAGAAAGCTCTTGATGAGAATATTGCAATATCTAAACATATTTTGTGTACATTGATGATTTTGATCATTTGGAATATTTCTAGAAATTAGGGTTTCAATCCCTCAATGCGACATTGTCCTTTCGATAATAGATCTGCTTCACAAATATATTTATTCACAGTTGTGATGAAGGAAATATAGCCCATGATATCAGTCTGATCAAAGATTGGATGCTTGCAAATCTATGAGAATATTTAGTCATTAGATTTGGATGGAAAAGAATATATCACTTTATATAAGCAAATGATTTCACCACAATATATCAATATAAAATAATGTTGAGTACAATGGGCATGGATGCATGATTATGTAATCATCATATCTAATTGATAGTAATTGAGCACTATTTGGAATGATCTAATCATGTCATGTTCTTTTAAATTTAAGTGTAAAAAAAATTAAGTATGAAAGTCACTTTCTTCTAACTTTAGATCATTATTACACGATCTATGAGAAAACGTTTGTGCACTAGCTTACACATGTTTTTTAATTGAAGTCTATGCATCTTACAAAATTCATGTTGATCAATATTTTTGCCTCCCATAACGTAAATCATGATGAGTACATGTCCATTTTGTCAATGGACATAGATATTAATATTAATGTTTCATCCTAAAGCATTTGAAGCAATACAAAAATACATGTACAGACATGTATTGAACTATGCGGTGAATTTTTTCCAATATGGGAAGCTCTTGGGTACCTGTAGATTATCTCAAGTTCATGTATGGAAATGATAACTCTTTCCACAAAAGAAGTGAACATTGAGGTCTTTCATATCCCCATTGCATGACATTTCGTATCCATAGAAATGGGTTTTTACTGGTTTCTTGTTGAAGCGAATTCAAAAGGTAAAACAAATAAAGATGATAAGGAAAAGAAATAAATGGATGCAATATTGATAGAGGCTAGTGATGATGTCAAAGAAACATAAGATATTCTATTGAAAAAATGCAGGTCTCAATGTCATTAATAATAATGGGGATTGGGAGCAATCATTATCAGGAAGCGTATAGAGAAAGGGAAAAATTCCATAGAGTTTCCTAACATGGATGTGATATTTCTCGATTTGGCTATTATTAGTGGGCTTGAATTGTTATTATTGGATGATATTTATAAATCCATCAACCTTGGACAAGAGAGGCCATTTTCAACTATAGTCAAAATGAATGGTAAAGATAATCGAGTATGTATGGATCATGAATACCAAATGATACGAAACTCTTTAGAATCCATATCTTATCAAGGAAAAAATCACATTAAAAAAATATAGTTGGTGAGGCATTGAAGAGAATTAAAGAGATAGCAAGAAATCAAGGTTTTCTAGAGAGTGCTTCCGAAAAGGCATCATCATATGATTTTCAAGTTTCTAGACTTCAAGTGCCAAGGGAGCATCAATATCAATAAGGAAGTAGCAGTTCAATTGCATGATGCAACCACTACAAGTATCTACACATTGATTACACACACACACACACACACACACACACACATATATATATATATATATATATATATATATATATATATATATATATATATATATATATATATATATATATATATATATATATGTGTGTGTGTGTGTGTGTGTGTGTGTGTGTGTGTGTGTGTGTTTATGCATTAAATTTTAACACTTCTTTATTTCATTGCAATTGAAAATTCAAATTGATATTTTTGTGGGAGGGAAGGATGGTGTGCATGAAAAAAGCTCGGAGAATTTCAACAATAAAGCAATGAGAATTTCAACAATAAAGCAATGAAAATTGTGCACATGCATTATATAGTACATGTGACTTTCCAAATGATGAAATGAAAAGCATTATCTGGAAGCCTCTTTGGAGAACCACTAACCCTGTATCATTTTAAATAGATGAGCAAAAAACCATGAGCTTCCCTAAGAAGCACGAGGGGCAAATTTTGGACAGATGTGCCCACACATTGGCAGGATTCAGTATTTTGACCCGGTGAAAGAACCCAAAGTCATACAATGATGAACATATTTTTTTCTCTAAATATTATAGATGTTCTACTATGGATCTAATGAAACAAAAAATATGTGAAAAGCCTGTAAATTGGAAAACATTTCTTTGAAATCTCCATATTGAGATCCATTTTCCTCTTAAACCAAGAGGTATTTTTCATCACTTTCTCTTATGCTAGGGATTACATTTTTACTTATCTACATATAAATGAAAAAAGTAAATTAAAAAAGGGGGTGTTTACTAGGATGCGACTTTTGATAGTTCGACCAAGTCAAATTGCCAAAAGTCACATAGTCATGAACACCCCGTTTTACCTATTTTCTTGATTTTCCTTTTGTATATGTCTTATGCAAACTTAAAGATCCATAAAACATATTAAAACTAAAAAAAAAAACCATCGGTAATTTCCAAGAAAATGTTGACAAGGCAGAAAAGTTTTTTTTTTTTGTATCAGAAGCAGAGTGCATTAAAAAGGGAGATGTTTCCCTTTATCTATCAATTGAGTAAATCATCCCCTCTATGTTTAAGCACAAGAAACTTTTCGCTTGATTGATCAAACACATATGATTTTTGTTTTATACAATACAACCATACTTTTCTTGAGTAGTCATCTATGAAGGTTACAAAGTATCTATTACCTCCAAGAGAGAGCTCTTTGGTTGGCCCCCCACACATCTGTGTGCGCAAGGTCTAATACACCATGTGCTACATATCCACTCTTCTTGAAGGGCTGCCTAGTACACTTGCCTAGTTGACAAGCTTCACACATCTCATGCACCATTTGTCATGAAAAGTGTGGTAAACCTCTTACCAAATGCCTCTTCTCGATGTCTTTCAGCCTTTGAATGTTGATGTCACCACACCTTTTATGCCACAAATCCAAATCTCCAATCTTCTTATCGCCATAGATGATGACCATTGCCTTGTTTCTTTGTCCTTTACCAATCTCAAGAGTGAACATCCTTCCTTCCTTCTTTCCTTTGGCTATAAGCTCATAGCCATTGTTTGGGTCTTCAATAAAGCATCCTTTGGGGTTGAACTTGACTTGGTATCCCTTTTCAACCGTCTATCTAAGAGAGATTAAGTTCGTTGTGATAGTAGGGACATGCAATACCTCATATAGTCCTCTTGTTTTGTGGTTGCCTTCAAGCTTCACATCTTCCATTTGTTGTATCTCATGCTCTGTGTTGCCTCCTCTCTCCACAAAGCCTCTTTGCTTGGGTGCTTGAAGATTGTTGAAGTACTCCTCTTTACGTGACATGTGGTTACTACAACCACTATCTATATACCATACTTCATCATGTGGTTGACCTCCACTTTTATGCTTCATAGCTAAAGATCTTAGTATAAAACTAGCGATTGGAAATTGTGCAATCTATAGGAATAATCAAAACCTTGATGTAAAATATTACTGCTATTGATCAACCTTCAACTAAAACATATGAGCCCCATGCATGCTCTCATACTATCAAAAATACACATGCAAAAAATGCCCACGGAATTGCAATAGTCGTCAATATAAACATCAGTTTCATAAAACTCCTATAAGCATCAATATAAGCCTCTATATAGGCATTAGTAATGCATCATTGTAAGCATTGATATAAGCCTCTATATAGGCACCGGTAGATGTGTTGCTATTATAACATTGGTATCATAACAATGGTATAAGTGTCTATATACACCTCTATATACCACCCTCATATAAGCATCGATATAAGTCTCTATATAGGCACTAGTATATGCATCCATATGTCCTAGCAATACGGGCACCTATACTAATGACCATAATTCCAAATTGTTTTTTGGGTAGAGTGTGGTGTCCCTTGCCACAACAACATGATAATGTTGTTGTGCAACAAGGGACAGTACAATCTATTAAAAAAAAACCAAGTACATGTCGTGACATACAATGTTATGGTTGTCTGACCATGTACTTGCATGATTGGCAACCAAAACAAGATTTGATAAAGCAAAACACATTGTTGAAGATAAAAGAGATATGCAGGAGCACAATAAAAAGTAATGTAGAAATGGATGTGTGTCCATCATATACAACCCAAATCGAGTCCTAAAGAATACTCAAATACATAATAGAACAATGCCATAAATGAACCATGTTCAAATCCTACTAGAAAACTAAGGCAATCCTTCCACACACTAGGACAAGCCAAAGAAGAGAGATGGAAGGGGTATTTAAAGACTTGATGATAGAGAGACAGGGGGCTCAAATGCTCCAAGCCATGCTAAGAGATAAAGGTAAATTCACATGGCTAAATGTGACCGCGTATTTGGATATATTTGAAGACCTAGCCCAGATCCATGGACTACTCAAAGAGATGTTGTTGGAGATAGATGTCTGCGGAAGCACACGAACAGCACAAGGAAGAAGAAGAAGCTTGGAGCACAACACACAAGACTGAATTTATTACTAGAGAATGTACAAAGATAAGTAGCCCATTAGGGGCAATCGGCGTATATACAAGCCGGGGGAAAAAAAACTTCTAAAGAGGGAAAAAAGTGCCCCGGCGGTCCTAGTGTGTTCACAGACATCACTACCTAAAATATATCAACAAATCCCCCCTCGGAGTGATGCGGTGAACAAGGAGCTGGCACTCATGTATAAGGAAGTGCCAAGCTATGTGGAAATTACTCCACAAAAGGAAGTAACCCAAAGCTTTGCGGAAAGCTTCAAACTTCTCCCTAGGCAGAGCCTTCGTGAAAAGGTATGCAATTTTCTCCTACATGGGCACATATGCCAAGCCGATCTCCCCAGCAGAGAACCTCTCCCTGACATAGTGATAATGCACCTCAATGTGCTTAGTGCGAGCATGGAACACAGGGTTCCTCGCAACTGCCAATGCGCTCTGACTGTCAGTGAAGATGGTGGTGGCAGAAGACTGGCCAACACCCAAATCAGCCATAAGGCGTCTGAGCCACACACACTCAACAGTCGCTATGAAAGCTGCCCTATACTCAGCCTCACAACTGGAAGTGGCCACAGTAGGCTGCTTCTTGCTCAACCAAGATATACATGAGCTACCAAGCATGAAGCAAAAACCACTGGTGGACACATGAGTGTCATAGCAACCAGCCCAATCTGAGTCAGAAAAAGCATGCAAATCTGGCGGTAGTGATCCCCCCTTGGGATAAAACAACCCAAGTAGCCGAGTACCACTCAAGTAGTGAAAGATGCACTTAACCGCCTTCCAATGCATGACTCCTGGGCAATGCATAAACCTGATCATCTGTGAGATAGCAAACTGAATATCTGGCTGAGTAATGCATAAGTAAATCAAGCATCCAATAGCCTGCTGATAGAGAACAGCATCAAATGCATCTCAAGCATCATGAAGACTCAATCGTAAACCTGTCTCCATAGGAGTTGCAATAGGCTTACAATCTTCAAGGCCAAAACGTTGCAATAATGTGTCAATATATTTCGTTTGACACAAAGCCATTCCACCATCAACTTGCATAAATTGAATGCCCAAATAGTGATGCAAGTGCCCCAAATCAGACATCTCAAATGAGGCATGCAAATCAGCCTTAAGATCAGCAATATGCTTCTCAATAGGACCAGTGAGCAGCATGTCGTCAATATAGACAACAATAATCAGAAGCACATCATTAGCACGCTTAACATATAAGGTGCTTTCAATTGGACTGTTCTCAAAACCATGTGCAATCACATAGGCATGTATCTTCTCATACCAAGCATTTGGTGCTTGCTTTAAACCATATAACACCTTCTTTAACCTGCACACCTGGTTTTCATGCCCTTTCTGAACAAAGCCACGGGGCTGAAAAACATACACTTCTTCATGCAAGTCACCATTCAGAAATGCTGTTTTAATGTCCAACTGATGTACATTCGAACCATGATGGGCTGCAAGTGCACAAATGCTCCGAACAGTAGTCATACGGCATGTAGGTGCAAAGGTCTCATCAAAATCAATGCCTCTTTCCTACGCATAACCTTTTGCAACAAGCCTCGCCTTATACCTGTCAACTGTACCATCAGGTTTACACTTCAGCTTGTATACCCACTTAGTGCCAATGGCCTTCTTGCCAGGAGGCAAGTCACATAAAGACCATGTACCATTCTTCATTATAGCATCATATTCAGATTGCATAGCAGCCATCCAATTTTTTGAATTATGTGCTTCATCAAAAGAAACATGCTCATTCTCATCACAGAGACTAGACGCAGCCATAGCATAGCAATCTGATGCAAAGGAGGCACTATGAGATCTTGAACGAGTACGATATGACAAAGGTGCATCTAATTTGCTATCACGCAAAGAGTGCACCAGCCATTTTGGCATAGTTTTTGCCTGCTCAATATCAGCTCTCTCATCAACAAGTGCATCATGTAAATCTGCATCAGAAATGAAATGATCTGCATCATCATATGGAACCTGCAAAGGCTGAGAAGTTGCCTCATTAGGACCAGCACTAGACTGTCCACCTGTAAAAAGAGGCATCAAAGTATCATACATGTCTTTGGAGCTTACAGATGTCTCCTTAGTACATGAAAGCAATGGCTGAATAGCATCTTCCACAAAGACAACATCACGGCTAACCAGAATGCATTTAGTCTGTGGATGATACAGACGATAGCCTTTACTTTCAGAACTGTACCCAACAAAAATACATTTTACTGCCTTATCATCCAATTTTCTACGATGTTGTTCAGGCACTAGTGCATATGCCAAACAACCAAAAACACGCAGATGAGCAACATATGGCTTGCAGTCATGCCAAGCCTCATATGTTGCACACATGACAACCTCAAGCCAGAAACTATGAGGTAAAGCCTGACTCTTGACCATACACCTCGCCATCTCCATGAGAGACATGTTCTTCCGTTCAACAACTCCATTCTGTTGAGGTGTATACGGCACTGTACACTGGTGTTTTATCCCACGTTCAGCCAGAAATGCATTAAAATCAGAAGACATATATTCCCCCCCCCCCCCTCGATCAGAGCGGAGGGTGCCCATTTTACATGCTGACAGATTTTCAACCAAAACCAAAAACTGTTTAAAGCACATGAACACTTCGGACTTTGCTTTGAGTGGATATCGTAGCGCTTGTGCAGGCTATTTTTTCTTTTTGTGCTAAAGGTATATACCTGTTTCTGTTCGCCAGTATAAGCGTCTCAAAGTCTGCTATAGGTTTAGCAGAACTCGTCTGGGCAGTTCCGTTCAACTTTTTGAGATATAGTCAATTTTCTTCATCAAGGTATTTTAGTCACCGGCCATGGCTAAAAGCAGTGATGTATTCCGTATGTTGGTTGTTGAGGATAAGTTGGATGGTACCAACTACCCATTATGGGCTTATATGATGCGACATGTATTGGTTGCAAAAGGACTGTGGAACATTGTGCAGGGTGTTGAAAGACGTCCTGTTACACCTGCAACTACAGGTACTGCAAATACAGGTGCTGGAGCTGATGAAGATGGTATCCAAGATGATATTGTGCAGATTCTTGTTCGTGCTGTTGTTTCTGTTGCACCTACTGCAGAGCAGATTCGTTGGGATGGCAGAGATGCCCAAGCACATGCATTGATAGCTTTGTCTATCAAACGTGCCATTATTCCTCATATTCGCTCTTGTAGAACAGCTAAGGATGCTTGGGATACACTTACCACATTGTACCAAGCTAGGAATGAGGCTTGTGTTGCTTACCTCCGAAAACAGTTGGAGAGTGAGCACATGAATGAAGGTGATTCTATGGACAGTTTCCTAACGAAGATCAAAGACTTGAAGGAACAATTGATTTCTGCTGATGAGGTTATACCAGATAGCTGACTTGTGCAGACCGTTCTGAATCGTCTTCCTGATTCATATAAGAGTTTTGCTTCTACTCTTCGATTGATGATGAAAGGCAATCCAAATGCCTTATCATTTGAGGAGTTAGTCTCTGTTCTGTTGCAAGAAGATCAGTCCAGGCAAAACAGGTCCATTATGGGAGTTGCAGATCAAGCTTTCCTGGCTAGTCAGAAGGGCAAAGGAAAATGGAGCTCTTCAACTAGTAAGCAAAAATCTGCTAATTGTGCATATTCGAAGAAGGAAAATAAAGATGAGAAGAAATCAGAAAAGCAAAAACTGTTCTGTAAGTACTGTAAAGGGAATGATCATATCATAAAGAACTATCCAAAACTGGCTGCTAAAGAGGCAAAGAAGAAAGAGGCTGGAATGGTTGCTGTAGAGGCCTCTACACCAAAAACAGAGTCTATAAATCTTGTGCACGAAGAAGAATGGACGTTTACTACTGTCTGCAGTTTTGACCCATCTTCTCATGAGCAATGCATGTCTACACTAGGCTCAGATGTTTTGTATTTTGACAGTGGGGGGACGAAACATATTACCTTGCAGCACAGTTTCTTCTCTTCACTCGACCTACCCCTACAGGGAATACTGTTACATGCACCAACAACTCCTCTTATCCTGTTATGGGAGTTGGTACGATCATTTTGACTATTGTTGATGGTAGTTCTTTCACTTTGTCAGATGCTCTATTTGTGCCAGGGATCAAAAAGAACCTCTTATCAGTTTCTGCATTAGCCAAGATTGGCTTGGTTGTGAAATTTGTTGATGACAGGTGTACAATTCATGATTTGTCAAATGGAGATTTGATTATTGCTTCTGGCATTCTATGTCGTAGTCTGTATAAGCTCATAAACCATGAAACATCTGTAAATGATTTGGCATGTGCAGTAAATGATTCTCAGGCTATGTCAGATGCAAAGCTTTGGCATGGACGCTTTGGTCATCTAAATTTTGCTAGTTTGCTCAGCCTGCAGAAATCTGAAATGGTGTCCTCATTGCCCAAACTTCAGGCACCTGGAAAACATGTTTGTGAAGCCTGTATTTTGGGCAAAATGGAGCGCTCATCCTTTCCAAAAGATGGTTCAATTCGGGCTACTCAGAAATTGAAGCTTGTACATAGTGATGTCTGTGGTCCTATGCAGACACCTTCTTTTGGAAATTACCTTTACTTCGTGACTTTCATTGATGATTTTTCCAGGCATGCATGGTTATATCCACTCAAAGCAAAGTCCAAAGTTTTCATGTGCTTTAAACTGTTTTTGGTTTTGGCTGAAAATCTGTCAGCATGTAAAATGGCCACCCTCCGTTCTGATCGAGGGGGGGAATATATGTCTTCTGAATTTAATGCATTTCTGGCTGAACGTGGGATAAAACACCAGTGTACAGTGCCATATACACCTCAACAAAATGGAGTTGCTAAACGAAAGAACAGGTCACTCATGGAGATGGCGAGGTGCATGGTCAAGAGTTAGGCTTTACCACATAGTTTCTGGCTTGAGGATGTCATGTGTGCAGCATATGTACTGAACACGTGTCCCACTAAAGCGCTGCAATCTATCACTCCATATGAGGCTTGGCATGACCACAAGCCATCTGTTACTCATCTGTGTGTTTTTGGTTGTTTGGCATATGCACTAGTGCCTCAACAACATTGCAGAAAATTGGATGATAAGGCAATAAAATAAATTTTTGTTGGGTACAGTTCTGAAAGTAAAGGCTATCGTCTGTATCATCCACATACTAAACGCATTCTGGTTAGCCGTGATGTTGTATTTGTGGAAGATGTGGTTCAGCCATTGCTTTCATGTACTAAGGAGACATCTGTTAGCTCCAAAGACATGTATGATACTTTGATGCCTCTTTTTAGAGGTGGGCAGTCTAGTGCTGGTCCTAATGAGGCAACTTCTCAGCCTTTGCAGGTTTCATATGATGATACAGATCATTCCATTTCTGATGCAGATTTACATGATGCACTTGTTGATGAGAGAACTGATATTGAGCAGGTAAAAACTATGCCAAAATGGCTGGTGTAGACTTTGTGTGACAGCAAATTAAATGCACCTTTGTCATATCGTACTCGTTCAGGCTCTCATAGTGCCTCCTTTGGATCAGATTGCTATGTTATGGCTGTATCTAGTCTCTGTGATGAGAATGAGCCTCTTTCTTTTGATGAAGCATAGAATTCAAAAAATTCGATGGCTGCTATGCAATCTGAATATGATGCTATAATGAAGAATGGTACATGGTCTTTATGTGACTTGCCTCCTGGCAAGAAGGCCATTGGCACTAAGTGGGTATACAAGCTCAAGCGTAAACCTGATGGTATAGTTGACAGGTATAAGGCTAGGCTTGTTGCAAAGGGTTATGCGCAGGAAAGAGGCATTGATTTTGATGAGACCTTTGCACCTACATGCCGTATGACTACTGTTCGGAGCATTTGTGCACTTGCAGCCCATCATGGTTGGAATGTACATCAGTTGGACATTAAAACAACATTTTTGAATGGTGACTTGCATAAAGAGGTGTATGTTTTTCAGCCCCATGGCTTTGTGCAGAAAGGGCATGAAAACCAGGTGTGCAAGTTAAAGAAGGCGTTATATGGTTTAAAGCAAGCACCATGTGCTTGGTATGAGAAGATACATTCCTATCTGATTGCACATGGTTTTGAGAACAGTCCAACTGAAAGCACCTTATATGTTAAGCGTGCTAATGATGTGCTTCTGATCATTGTTATCTATGTTGACGACATGCTGCTCACTAGTCATATTGAGAAGCATATTGCTGATTTTAAGGCTGATTTGCATGCCTCATTTGAGATGTCTAATTTGGGGCATTTGCATCACTATTTGGGCATTCAGTTTATGCAAGTTCATGGTGGAATTGCTTTGTGTCAAACGAAATATATTGACACATTATTGCAGCGTTTTGGCCTTGAAGACTGTAAGCCTATTACCACTCCTATGGAGACAGGTTTACAATTGAGTCTTCATGATGCTGGAGAAGCATTTGATGCTGTTCTCTATCAGCAGGCTATTGTATGCTTGATTTACTTATGCATTACTCGACTAGATATTCAGTTTGTTGTCTCACAGATGAGCAGGTTTATGCATTGCCCAGGAGTCACACATTGGAAGGCGGTTAAGCGCATCTTTCGCTACTTGAGTGGTACTCGGCTACTTGGGTTGTTTTATCCCAAGGGGGGATCACTACCACCAGATTTGCATGCTTTTTCTAACTCAGATTCGGCTCGTTGCTATGACACTCGTGTGTCCACCAGTGGTTTTTGCTTCATGCTTGGGAGCTCATGTATATCTTGGTTGAGAAAGAAGCAGCCTATTGTGGCCACTTCGAGTTGTGATGCTGAGTATAGGGTAGCTTTCACAGCGACTGTTGAGTGTGTGTGGCTCAGACGCCTTATGGCTGATTTGGGTGTTGGTCAGTCTTCTGCCACCACCATCTTCACTGACAATTAGAGTGCATTGGTAGTTGCAAGGAACCCTGTGTTCCATTCTCGCACTAAGCACATTGAGGTGCATTATCACTACGTCAAGGAGAGGTTCTCTGCTAGGGAGATTAGCTTGGCATATGTGCCCACGCACGAGAACATTGCAGACCTTTTCACGAAGGCTCTGCCTAGGGAGAAGTTTGAAGCTTTCCGTAAAGCTTTGGGCTTGGCACTTCCTTATACATGAGTGCCAGCTCCTTGTTCACCGCATCACTCCCAAGGGGGATTTGTTGATATATTTAGGTAGTGATGTGTGTGAACACACTAGGACCGTCGGGGCACTTTTTTCCCTCTTTAGGAGGTTTTTTTCCCCCGACTTGTATATACGCATATTGCCCTAATGGGCTACTTATCTTTTTACATTCTCTAGTAATACATTCAGTATTGTGTGTTGTGCTCCAAGCTTCTTCTTCTTCCTTGTGATGTTCGCGTGCTTCCGCAGACGTCTAACTCCAACAATGGCGAGGTTGGGTAAGTCTTCCACCTGCATCACCAAAGAGACCCCAACATTTGGGTGTCTTCGAGTTAAGAAAACCTCACCACGACCCTCTTTATCAAATGTCAAAGGCTTTATGCAAAGAACGTAGCCGCTATATCAATGACCACATGGACGTACATAAGCGATATCCACAAAAGCGTACATAATGTGTATGTGCTCAATATATGTAGTAAAATGACACTAAAAGGATGAATGCACAGCCCAAAAACTAACCAATAACACATGCAAGTGTCTGTCAACTCTAATGTTTTTGGCTCAGAAAACCTGCATAAATTTGCAACGGATGCTCCCACCAAAACTGAAATCTTTCAAGAAACCTATAGTTTTACGAATGTGGCTGAAAACATAGCCCCAAAGGTTGATATTTAATGTCAGAGAAGTACAAAGAACACTCTTCTTGATGTTCTTGGACCTGTGTGAAGAGAAGTACCTGTGGAAGTACTCCAAAACGGCTCCAAAAGGCACCCCAAAAATGCTTCAGAAATAGGCTTTGAAGGCAAAGAATGAAGCTTTAAGGGACCAAAACATGTTCAAGGTAATGTCAACCTTAGTCTTTTGCCTTCTTCAGACACCACAAGAGTGTATCTTAGTGGCAAGAGATTGCCACGGTTAAGCGATCTCTGGGGGGGACAATACTGGGATGGTTGACCTCCCGAGAAGTACCACGAAACTCTATATTCCTTGATCATTGAGGTCCTCCCTCGCGTGCAGCCAACGGTGACTTGGGTTACTCGGATGACAAGGTATGCCAAGGTCTATGCCTTGGTCGTTGCCTTAGTTGTAAGCCTTGGAGAAAGTGGGGGGGGGGGGGGGGGGGGGGGGGGGGGGGGGGGGGAGGGGGGGTGGTCACTACGCTCACACAAAAGGAACAAATCTTTTGCGTCAAACAAGCTCTGATACCAGTGAAGTATTTCGATGGCGATGCACCACAGTGCGCTCTCCCTCTCGTGCTCTCCACGATGATATCCTCGGAGTAGAAAACCGAGCTCCTAAGGCCGCACACGGTACTCTGCATAGAGAGTGCAAAATACGAAAAAAAACACAGTACACAAGGAGCACGAAGAGAGGCTTCTTAGGTTTTACAAATGTGGTCAAACTTACTGTCTATGGCTGACCAGGCCACTATATGTTTTATTAAAGAACATCTACAAAGAAGTGTCCAGTGGCCATTTGGCCTTTCACATGGACACTAACGGTAACAATCATGAATCTGGTCCTATGAGACTTCATACCTTCAGTGACTATGCCTTTTGTCGATGATATTTCGATAGAAGGATGTGAGGAAAGAGTGAAAGATGAGAGTGTAGATTCTTCTAATTGAAGGAAATTTGTTAGTGACCATATCTCTAACTGCGAGAAATTTTTTGAGAGATTTGAACAGGTGGGGCTAACACTTTCTATAGAGAAATTTCTTTTTGGAGTCGAGGTGGTTCTCATTATAGGGCATATGTGTGGAGATTATGGTCGCAAACCATATCAGCAGAAAGTTTGAGGCCATAAACAAGATTTTTGAGGTGTGTCATAATATCTGTGAGGTGAGGAGGTTCTTGGGAGCATATGTCTTCTATGTTATCTAGATTCCTCACTTCACTCATGTTACGAACCCTTTATATGATCTAATGAGAAAGAGAAAGAATTCTATTTGGACAAAAAAATAGTCGAGAGTGATGTGTAAATTGAAATAATTGCTAATTGAAGCTGTGCTTTTGAAGCGTGTTGATTATTCAAATCAGAGGCCTATCATTTTGACTATTGACACTAGTCCTATTGGTATAGGCTAGGTCATAGGACAAGATGATGATGAGGGGTAGAGATAAGCAGTTTGCTTTGGTGCGAAGATTTTGCATGACACTCGAAGAAAATATCCATAAACAAAGAGAGAGCTATGGGGATTGGTGACTCCTTTAAAAACTCATAAAGATTATTTCATTGGAGCGAATGTAGTAGTTGAGAGTGACTCTCTTCCATTGATTGGCATGATAGCAAACTATTCTTCTTTGGATATTGCAATTCTTGGATGGATCTCATATGTAAAGTTTATTAATCCAAATTTTGCTCACATAGCTAGAAATCTGAACACAGTGGCTGATATGCGTTCAAGAGCAAAATTTGATGATGATTTTGATGATGATGAGGTAGAAAGAGAAACACGATGGGATATGATCCATTAGTGTATGTTTACGAGCAATTCCATGAGAATGAGTATGATGGTGAGTGGAAAGACATAGGAAATTATCGGAGTACGCTGAAACCTTCCCTAGCATAATCCACAAATAAGTATAGATGCATCAAGAAAAAGTAAAAGGATGGACTTATATGGCGACGCGCTAAGGCAAGGTAAAGACTCCAGAGGCAATATTGAGTACTAGGAGTCTTCATGGCAACGTCATTATAGAGATGCATGAAACCTTATGGGTAGGTTACAAAGGATTTTATGTGATGTATGAAAAGATTAGGGAAGCCTACTAGTGGCTAGGGATATATGTCAGTGTGTGAGACCTTGTGAGCAGTTGTGCCACATGTCAAGTGCATTCTTTAGATAGGCATAGAACCTATTACATCATACTTACCCTCCTTGTATCCATTACAAGTGGGTAGTCAACCTTGTAACCATGCACAAAGGGATAGATAAAATGAGCTATATTGTACTTGTCAGAGAGGACTTGACCAAACATGGTTGCAGATAGGGGAGAGTTAGATGCGAGAGAGGCAAAAGAGTTCTTTGATCATCATGGAATTTGTTTGTCTCTCACTACTGCCTATAACTTGGAGGCAAATGGAAAAATTGAGAGAGGTCACTCTTCCATTGTGAAGGTGAGCTCTAAGGCCTGCATTGGTCATATAATCAATGGCCTAGATATCTTCCATTCATATCATGCGTAGATAACATGACATATACTCGGTCCATAGGTTTCATGCCTCCTAAACTAATATGATTTATGCACTTTAAAATCATCTTTATTTTACTTGGGACCTCCATATACATAAAAAGATCATGTTTCATTATTTGAAAAGAGAAACATAAAAGCTAAAAATATTTTCAAAAGAATCTTGATATGCTTCTATTGGATTTTGCATGGTGGCCCATCAGGATGATGTACAGGTTTAGTGGGGGTAGATGTCGGGATGAAATCCCTCAAGGATTATGTGCCAATAACTTTTTTTAAATTGTTTGTTTGCTTTTCTGATAGAGAATCCATGTTTGTTTGCAGAAAGAAAAAAGAGCTGTAAACTTTTCAAATAGTTGATTAATTTGATTGATTGAGTGACGAAACTATTGCATTTGTATATTAGACTTGTATATTTATTTGTATAAAATTCATTAACCTATTCCAAATCTGTGAAACCCTAGCTTTACCCCTTGAAGAACCTAACATGAACCCTTAGGAATCCATGATTTCTGACCCATTGCATACATACTAAAGTTGGAAGACCATATAACAAGTAAAACTAGGAAAAATAATTCTAAACTGACCCTTGAAACTGAGTTTTACCCCTTGAAACCAAACCTTAACCCTAAAAAACTGACCCTTAACCCTAAAAAACATACTTTGGACCCTTGGAAACCCTGAGGTTTTAACCCCTCATATACATATTTAAGCATTGATTGATGTGTGTAACCCTAATCTTAAGAAACCCTAATTTTTCCCAAATAAAAACCCTAGGTTAGGACCCTAAAATCTTAATTTATCCTAACTCTAATGCTTAGTTTTAATTAATTCTTTAGTGTATAGGTGTGAAAAAAAATAAAACTTCAATCAAAAGAAAAAGAAATGAAAAATAAAAAATAAAAGAATAAAAATTAGAAAAATAGAAAGAAAAATAAAAAAAAGAAAAGATTTGATCTTCTAAAGATAGAAAAAGAATTGAAAAAAGACTTTGAGATTAGAATAGAATAAAAAAAGATTTTTTTTAGAATACAAAGGAGAAGGCTAGAAGATTCTATAGTTCTAAGAGAGAACCTAGTGAAAAGCTATAAATTCATGCTCAATGCTCATTTGGTTTTTCCCATGAAAGTTTTTCATATATTACATGACGTGAAGAAAAGCTTTTGAAGTAAAGAAAAGAAGTGGAGAGGTGGGTTTCTTTTTGGATCTAGGCCAAGAAGAGTATTCTAGCTTTTTCGCCTGATCCACATTGTAGGGGAGCACTTGATTGTC
Organism: Ceratopteris richardii; assembly: GCA_020310875.1. Lineage (NCBI taxonomy): Eukaryota > Viridiplantae > Streptophyta > Polypodiopsida > Polypodiales > Pteridaceae > Ceratopteris > Ceratopteris richardii. The sequence goes on along the minus strand of CM035408.1, from coordinate 189,925,061 downwards.
ATAGTTGTATTATCCATTTTTAGCTTGCCAACAGACACCTTGTATTAAGATTTCTGATCAATCTTGTCATGATCATACTTCATATATTAGTTGATTAGAAGAAAAACCATTTTTTGATTGTAATCATTGGATCTAGTATTGAAGTATTGAGAGGCATGGTGTTTGACTTTGAGTTTCTCTATTTTCATTCCATGTTTACTTCCCTCTCCCATGACGGCCCATTTTTCTACTCCACGCCTTATGTCCACAAAATGTGTAATTAATTACTTTCTCTCTTTTCATCCACGAAGAGCCCCCGAGTCTTACCCTTTGTTGAAAAGAGACGGCCAATGCACGAAACCCGCCTGTTGGATGGGAGGGACATGACATACGCACACACACCGAGGCCTGATCCAACCCTAGTTGCTCCGCCCTCCGACAGAGTCCTACATGGAGTAGAAAAAGGGTTCATCACAAGAGAGGCATGTAAACCTATAATGAATTTACTTTCTCTCTTCCAATCCGTGCCGAGCCCTCGAGTCTTACCCTTGACCGAAAGGAGGTGCCGAGTGCACGAAATCTTCCCACCACATAGGAGTGATGCAATGCACACACACACACATACACACACACACACTAGGCTTTATCCAATCCCCGCTTCTCCGCCCACTCACAACCTATATTCCCAGCCTCTCTAGCAAACAAAGGCCACTTACTATCTACGTGTTTTCAAGTATCAAAATCAGCAAGAACTCACATTACATGACTTGGATCTACTCTTTGCATGCCATGATAGTAATTGGGTTATGGAACTGCATTTGAACATGCTCTTAATTCTTGGGATGATAGGAAAGTGACAAAAAAACTTTGCGGGGACGGCTTCACCCAGAAGGTCTTCCCTAAACCTTTTTTATCCACACTTTGGACATATGTGGAGGCACTCGTACTTGTTGCAAAAAGCACAATGATTTGGACAATTGTCAATTTTTCTATAGTCCATACCCACATGTTCTAGAAGCTTCTTCACATCCCCATGTGTTGGAGGCATGTCATTACCATCTCAAGAAAACTGATCTTTCAAAAGCCTATGAGGGATAAGTGATTACAATGATATTAGTAAATAAACCTATTTTGATGCAGTAATGAAAGTTTCAATTCCACTCTACCTGAACAATTCAGAGACACTACCATCTGACCATACATAGATAGATGGAAGATTGAGCATTGCAAGCACATAGAATAGATAACTTTGTGCCATTAAGCTAGTTTTCACATGTTCTGGTGTTCTTTGTCAACTTCTAGGTGTGCAAAATTTTGTGGTATTCATGGAACCCATGACATCCCTCCACCATCATGGTCTTCATCCATGACATGAAAGGCCTTGAGCATTTCTTCCATGTGTTCATTTTTTGTGATGTTGTCAGTAGCTTGTCCTTCCGCATCCCATGTCATTCTCTTCTGCCTACAAGAGGTAGACAACGCAATGTTATGTGGGTCGATCTACACACCACCCGAACCATGCGACTGGAAGTGTAGGTTTTGTAGTCCATTTTGAAGCAAACGGTCCATATTCTCAAATGTGTGTAGTACTAATCCGTTGTCTACAAAATATATGATACTTGCACTAGTTGCAAGGACATGCCATTCTCTCCTTCAAATCCAAACATGCCATTTGATACCATGCAGAGGTTTTCGAACAAATCCCTCTCTCTTTATCTCTCTATTTATCTATATATCGTTCTCTCTCTCTCTGATGATTTTTCTCTCTCTTCCCTCTCTCTCTATGCTCTCTCTCTCTCTCTCTCTCTCTCTCTCTCTCTCTCTCTCTCTCTCCCTCTCTCTCTCTCTCCCCTTCTCTCTCTCTCTCTCTCTCTCTCTCTCTCTCTCTCTCTCTCTCTCTCTCTCTCTCTCTCTCTCTCTCTCTCTCTCTCTCTCTCTCTCTCTCTCTCTCTCTCTCTCTCCCCTTCCCTCCCTCCCTCCCCCACTCTCTCTCTATCTATCAATTAAGGTTTTTTGTATGTTTTTTTGTTTTCATTTTTGCATCAATGTTGTGTTTATAATCTCTCTCTCTCTCTCTCTCTCTCTCTCTCTCTCTCTCTCTCTCTCTCTCTTTCAATCTCTCTCTCTCTCTCTCTCTCTCTCTCTCTCTCTCTCTCTCTCTCTCTCTCCCTCCCTCCCTCCCACACTCTCTCTCTATCTATCAATTAAGGTTTTTTGTATGTTTTTCTGTTTTCATTTTTGCATCAATGTTGTGTTTATAATATCTCTCTCTCTCTCTTTCAATCTCTCTCTCTCTCTCTCTCTCTCTCTCTCTCTCTCTCTCTCTCTCTTTCAATCTCTCTCTCTCTCTCTCTCTCTCTCTCTCTCTCTCTCCCCTTCCCTCCCTCCCTCCCCCACTCTCTCTCTATCTATCAATTAAGGTTTTTTGTATGTTTTTCTGCTTTCATTTTTGCATCAATGTTGTGTTTATAATCTCTCTCTCTCTCTCTCTCTCTCTCTCTCTCTGTGTCCCCTCTCCCTCCCTCCCTCCCTCTTTCTCTCTCTCAATATCTCTCTCTCAAATGTGAACAGATCTTTCATTTCATATATATATATATATATATATATATATATATATATATATATATATATATATATATATATATATATATATATATATATATATATATATATATATATATATATATATATATATATATATATATATATATATATATATATATATATATATATATATATATATATATATATATTAAGGTTTTTGTATGCTCTTTTGTTTTATTTTTGGATCAATGTTGTGTTTCATCTCTCTCTCCAATAAAGAACAAAATAGTGCATTCATGGATATAGATCACTCACATCAATGTAACTCCATAAGACTTATCAGATAGGTACAATTGAGGCTGCCTCTTGTCAAACAAAAAGACTCCCACAAAAACGCTTGTACAAAAGAAAATGAAATCAAAATTAGGAAACCTTAAAAATAGTACAGAATAGAGAGAGAGAGAGGGTGAGGGAGTGCTTCACTTACCAAGATGCAAGAGAGCAAGTGTGTGCGCATGAGAAAGAGACATATGTGTGTATGTGTATGTGGGAGGGGAGGGGGGACAAAGTGCAAGTGAGATGGAGGGGAGGTATGCCCACGTATTTGAGTAAGAAAACAAGGAAGTCCGCTTTCAGTTTATAAAACATGATGTCAAAATAGGCATCAATGAAATCATCAGTAAAGTCATTGGAATAAGTGTTGGTATGTGTCTATGCAATACCGGCACATATACCGATGATTATACCAACACCTACTCGAACCACTATTTCAGAGCCTATTTTGAAATGTTTTTAATGTTTTTCCAAGCATCTTTCAATGATCATACGAGCACCACGAATGATCGTCGGTATGAGTAGCGTTAATATGAACTTAATCTGCAGTTGTGTTCATGATCTACAAAATTGGTTTCAACATTAAAATCTGCAATGATCCATTTGTTTGGTTGCTTCCACACTATCTAGTGCTCATATTGTTTACTTAATCCTTCTTACATTCTTGGAAGCATATAAAGCCGGGTACATGATTAGCTTCAAGGCTTTTTTTGTTTACCACTAATTTAGAATTTTCAATGCCTTAATGGACAACGCACTGATTAGCTGTAATATTCTTATTAGTAATCGTTGCTATATTATTATTGAAAGATCTTGTTTGTTTGATAATTATTGTTTATATGATAATTATAACGATAATGATAAAATAATAAGAATTAATATTATGATAATAACAATTGTAGAGAGAGCTTAGTTGTATTTAGTTGTATTTGTTGATTTAAAAGACAAATTATCCGTCCCCTTTTTTGCTAAAATGTACTTAATGAAAATCGATTGTATTTTACACATTAAACTAAAAAACTATCATTCTTATATGTTTTAGAAGTTTGATCTTATGACCTACTCGGTTTATGTACGCTGAAAATTTGGAAAACCGAACACACACATTCAGAACCTCTTTAGTTTTTTTTTCTTAATATAAAGGAAGTTCGGCATTAGGTTACTCTCCCGGACTTGAATTAAATAAAGAAAAGTACAAGAGAAGGGAACTAGTGCCCACGGGACCCCCCAAATCCCACAAAGTAGGGGAAGCTTTTACAGAGCTTAGATGGCATTACAAAGAAGGTTAATCACCCTCTCATCACCCTCATGTGGGGCCCACTTGGGTTTAAGCTTGTTATTGATCAAAAGGAGTACTTGATGATGCCTGAAGGGGGGGGATTTCTTATAGTTAGCAATCTTTTTGCCAAGGAGGAACAACGATTTCTCAATTGACCACTCTTTGGGGGAGTCACCGAAGTTGAAAGCACATCTTTCTCGCTAGATTTTCCATAGGACCTCCCCTCTGATGGCATTCCAGAGAGTCGTGGAGCAGCCGATCGCTTCTCCCAGCAGGGCTTGCTGCCAACTGAGATGTTTCTGAAGTCTAATTTTCTTTCCAACCGTTTGCGAGAGTCTGTTGGAGTTGGGGCAGGTAAAGAAAATGTGTGAAACATCTTCGATAGACCGGTAGCAGCGTTTGCACCAGGGAGGAATCCCACAAAATTTGCTAGCCTTAAGGTTGGTCCAGATTTCATGATGAAGAATTTGCCATAAGAGGACAGACTTTTTGATTTCTATGAGGGGGTGCCAGATAGCCATGAACTTCATGTCCCATCGAAGCCGCGTCCATGACAGGCACCACTTCTTGTTGAGGTTAACCTGATAGTCAATCGTTTCATGTTCCATAAAAACCGCGTCCATGACAGATACCACTTATTGTTGAGGTTAACCTCTTTAGTTATTGGGCGGAATTGAAATCAACACCTTTTATATATTCCACTGGTTTGGTAGGAAAAAAACGAGAGACGAATAATCTGACGATGAGCGTGCTGCGTGAATCGGGCTCTGAGCGTGAGAAGCAAGGCAGCACTTGGTGTGGAGAACACGCTTCAAAGCACGGTACACACGTATCACACGTACTTGAGAGAAACCAGACGTATGCTGACAGAAAGCTTTGTGAACAATGGCGTATGACCGACCTGTGTAGCTTCGTGAACAATGGCTAATGACGGACCTGTGTCATACGAACAAGCACAAGGATCAACAGAAACGGCAGATTTATCAAGAGGTTACGGTGGCTTCACCTGTACACCTCCTAGAAGTATATTGCCTCGTGGGAAAGAATGGGATGGAACTTTGTCCGCTCAGAGCGACAAATATCCTGATGACATCTTCGACTCCGTCGGTTGTACCACTTTGACGGAAGAAAACGCCTCACCTTTCATCAGCCATGGCAGCGAGACAGATATACTCCGACTCCTCTCATCGTTACCCCCGGGCTTCCGCTTTCAGCCTACAGATGAGGAACTGGTAGGGTTCTACCTCGCAAATAAATTGCGAGGCTCATCAATGCCTATGCAACTTATTCCTGATGTAGAACTTTACAGGTACGATCCATGGGAGCTTCCTTCTCTTTCACCAAGCAGCAAGTATCTCCATTCTTCGGTGGATACCTTCGCTGTGCGACAGTGGTTTTTCTTCACCTCCTGTGACCCTAAGTATTCTCATGGCTGCCGGGCGAATCGTTCCACACGTTCCGGCTATTGGAAAGCGACTGGCCGAGACCGATTGGTGCTCCGCGCTTTCCCTACTTCTACCTCCATACCCACCTTGCCTTCCTCGCATAGTCACGCATTCGAAAAAGGCCACTCATCTCAACCGCATGCCCAACTGACATCCGCCACTGATGTTTCTGTCAATGGCGATGCAGGAAATGAGCACGGCTTCAAAAAGACTCTGGTCTTCTACCATGGTAAGCCACCTCGTGGGACCCGCACGCCTTGGGTGATGCACGAATTCTACATATCCTCCTGCGCTTCTTCTTCCTCAGCATCTGCTTCTTCTCCGCCGCTCCTATCAACAAAACCTTTTTCTTCCTCAGCATCTGCTTCTTCTCCGCCGCTCCTATCAAAAAAACCTACAGCATGGAACAAAATTTTACTCTGCAGAATAACGAGGAAAATGGATCAAACAGCAGGCCGAGCCGAACACACAAATGAGAGAAGTACATGAGGTACTCTACATACTCTTAGCAGGAGAAAAATGGTCTGATTTCCAAGCCATTATTGATACATTCCGTATGACCTTTGTTAATTATGTGTATATTATGATGTATAAATTTAGTCTCTCTCCTTTCCATGTATGGTTCTTTCCGCATGATTAGAAAGATTATCCGTTTATTAAACAGATGATCTCATGATTAGGAAGATTATCCGTTTATTAAACAGATGATCTCTTTCCCTATTATCTTGTAAACCTCAACGCTTATTTCGCAGTTATCGAACTCTATGCTCTAATCAAACTATGCCTAAAGCTATGCAGGTAAACTTGGTAAATCAATTTGGGAAGGATTACATAATGTTTAGATGATCCGATCTTTAAGTTGAAGCATGAATGAAAATTTTCGTGCAGTAAATAATCAGAGAAGCACATTAATCAAAGTGCTTGAAAAATTCGTTGTTTTTTCTTTTACTGTACAAACTTGTAACCAAGCATTCGATTGTTATATGAACATACAGTTTCAAATTCCTAAAATATGCTTTGGCTTTTCTCCTATTTTTTATTTAATCTACTTAATAATGCTATAAACTCTGTGACAGATAAAGTTCAATCTCTATTTACATAATAAATCTCGTACCTCGATCTTACAAAGCCTGTCTGCTTATGTAATTCCAGAGTCTCTTTCATCATCATCATTCAGTGCATTCTCCAATTATTCTTGTTTTCATAACAACCGGGACTCTTCAATCCTATCCTTTTCCCATTACATATATATACATATTTGATGATGGATCATCGGGAACGTGTTTGCCCATTCGTATTATCTCATAGCTTGATCCTTGACAAATTTAAACCTGTCTAATGTGATTCCAGAGTCTCCATCGTTCAGTGATTTCTTCAATTACTGTTGTTTTTATCAGATCAAGATTTTGCAATCGTTTCCTTCTCCCATTACATATATCCATGTTTCATGATGGATTATCAAATACGTTTGCAACAGTTACTTTGTTTCAAGTAATAATTGACATTAGTTCTTCAACTTAATCCCCTACTCATGTTTCCCCATGACAAAGCACCGTCAAGTATTTATGAGTTGCTGAAACTATTATTCAAATCCAATTATCCTTTGCTACGGATTGGATGTTCATCGTCTAAAGCCTCGTTTCTACAACATAACTACTTTGCGAGAACTCCTAAAAGATGTTGTAACTTTTATTATGATCCAATTCTCAAATTAGAAGCCCAGAGTTCCAGCCAGTGGTCCTTGCAGCATAATCCATTATCACTTGCCTTTTGTTCTAGATTGCAGGTGAAGCTGATCTCCTTCACATATATATATATATGATGGCATTGAGATGGAAAAGATTCCATTCAGAGTTAAATTTCTTCTGCGAATATAATTTTATCATTGCATTAAAGTGTTTATCATTGCATCTAAATGAAGCGAATAGGAATGCATTTTCAACCTTACTCGTACTATAAAAGGAGAGTCGCCAGTGGAGTTCCACACCATTAGACTCTTCCATGCGTCTCTTGATCGCCGCAACGTGTTGTATACGAGGGTTAATTTTATTTGTAAATCAATTCAGTTAATTAGCGCTCATTTGATAATCTCAAAGAAGAACTCTCAAGTATGTTTCTTAGCCATGTTCGATATATTGCAAGCTGATTATTGTTTAAAGGTATATTGTTTCTTAGTTTCTTGGCATCTTTAGACCATCAAAATATTTTGAATTGGATTCAATTATTCTTAGATGTCGAGAGCATGAAATGTTTCACATAACACGGAAAAATATTTTCAATACTTCGCTTGTCTCTTATTTCCATGCGATTTTTTCCATCTGCAAAAATAGGATATGTGGATATACAATTGTATTTGTAAATCAATTCAGTTAATTAGCGCTCATTTGATAATCTCAAAGTGGGACTCATATTTTTATGAAGTATCCCGGACATCCAATTACGTTTATTAGAATTATAAAGCAAGAGGACACGCATTTCAGATTCATATTTACAATAAACTGCATCAGCAATCAATGCCTTTCTTTGAGCATTTCTGGAAAACGTTTCCACAATGGCGATAACGTTTCTTAATTCGAAGCCCATGCTTTGTATGACTTTGCAAGACAGTCCTAACTTGACCTATTCTATCATTTATCAAAGTTAACTTTTCATATGATTTTTTTTTTTTAACCTACTTATAACAATATATCCCTTCGATCCCTAATAACCTCTACTTTTTTATTGTTTTGCGTTCTTTGTTCCAAACAACTTACTCCGTTCTCTCCGGCTATGATAAGTTTCGAGCTATGTCCCTAATGTAGTATTCCCTAGCTAGAAATAGGGAATTTTAAAAGAATACACAAATGATTTTAAGAAAAACTACTAAAAGTCACTCGAGATGGTAATTCTCCCCATCTACAGATGCGCTTGTAGCTCTGTATTATATTAACCTTCATGTTATTGTGCAAAGCTAATTAAATATTAGGTTTTGTAGAAATATCATTCCTATCATCATAGGTAAATCTTCATTTCTATGCCAGTTGTCTTTTAGCTTGGATAGATTACATTTGAGATTTTTTCGACGCTTTTCTATATATAATGTTACCTTTTAATCCATATGCAATTAATACATAATCTTTTAGTTCAGATCGGTGGACCGAGGCCCTCCAAGTATTCAAATCACGCTTTCAAGGGAACTTTTTCTATCACACCTTGATAAAATAGTTCGAACCATTCTTGGTAACAAACTAGCTGAATTTCGAGTTTGTTAAAAAAACTCAAGGTACGTGTTAGCATGGAGTAGATGCTTACCACTTTATCTTGTTTTTTTTCCTTGATCGTATTTTTGGGAAGATGCAACTAAGCGTGAAAATTTCACCTTGTTCATTTGGTTATGTAGCTTTTGAGCAATCAAATTCATGTTGTATCTTTGCATGCGTTAAGAGTTGTTGTGCTATCTCATAAAAGACATTGTATGTGATAGAAACTCAGTTCGTTGACTTTGTTAGAGATCTTGATTTACAAAGATTCTTTATTAAAGTTTGCACCTACTCTAGGGCACTGATGATGTGAGTAGGGATGTCATAGCTATTTGTCCAAGCTATGCATGATAAAGTTAAATTCTAATACTTCTTGTTTAGGAGAGACATAGAAGTTGACGAGGCACTTTTTGTTTTGTTTATTTTAGTTTAAATTGCATTATATATATATATATATATATATATATATATATATATATATATATATATATATATATATATATATATATATATATATATATATATATATATATATATATATATATGTGTGTGTGTGTGTGTAATTATTACTATTTTTATTTATTATTTTTAAATTTGTCATTATTATTATTATTCATTTTTCATTAATTGATTTTTTTGTGTCTCATTTTGTATTGGTTTTCTTTCTTGTTTGTATTTTTCATGTATTATATTGATCTGTTGCTTTTGTTTGTTGTTTTTTCCAATGTGTATGTGTTTGTGTTCTCTATATTGAGTTTTTAAGTTTGGATAACTCTGAACTTTTGAAGGTATATATTGTATGTGGACCTGATTTGATGAATATTTCCCCTATTTTTAGCATTCTTAGGAAACAAAATATTTCTTGTGCTCTATAGAGGTTGATTGATAAAAGAAATGAACAACGGGACTAGAGATGATTATAAAGGATTAAAGAAAAGACTAATAGGCAGATCGTCCTCTTGGTGCATGTGGATCCATTTCCTTTTCATCTTATCACCCTAAGCTACAAACAAAATTTGGTGACGGAAATGTGGACATATATTACGGCTCTTGATCCTTATCTCTGGTAGGGATAATGATCGATCTATTGGACACATCAATTCCGATGTATTTGACATGCGCAATGATAGGTTAATATTTATGCTCTTTGTCATAAATGTATAAAATATTTATGTCTAAATTACGATCGTGAGTGAAATATTTATGACTTATTTGTGATGAGACTGATAGATTAATTATATGATCTTATTTTAAAGTCAATTCTATGCTAATCTTGAAGAGTCCATATTATCCCTCGCTTTTGTACTCTTTTTCTATGACTTTTCATGGGCAATCTTTTTTACCCGATAGCTATTCTTATCACCCTCCTTGATTTGATACTTCTTTCCAATAATGATTTAGACATATATGTTTTTCTCAGTAATGTTAACGCAAATATCACTATTCCCTCTCAAGTAGTCAATTAAACATTTTTGTCTGCCGCTTTGCATCTCATACCTAACATGTGAATTTCTTTATAGCTCATAGTCTGTCAATCCATCATCCACTTTAAATTTTCACAGAAAAAAAAGGATCCAATTTATATACATTATAAGAATGCATTTTGGAAGCTAGATACCTTAGGCTTAATGGAATAGACCTTACCTATCGGAGGACGTGGTACCGATCCATATTCCAATCCTAACTTCTTGCAGTTTTCTATCATATTTCCTTAAATTTCAAGTTAATCTCGTTGATTTATGCCAGAGGCCTGATTGTAAAGAGGTGGTCTTGATACTAGAATCCTAATTATTAACTTAATCGATTAACACTACTCGAGGGTATCCTCCCACAAGATCCCACACAACCTTCATACCCTCCTTGATACCCCTATCTTTGAAAAAGAAATCATTGAAAGGATTGATGCCCTTCCAAATGGGAAAAGCCCAGGGCCGGATGGGCTCACTAACGAATTCTTTAAGTCCTTCAAGCTAGTGATGGAAACCCCTCTTCGTTTGGTTTGGCAAGAGGCGCTCGAGTTTGGCACGCTTCTCACTTGTCTCAACAATGACATCATCAGGTTAATCCACAAAAAAGGTGAAAAGAATAGAATTGAGAATTGGCCGCCGATTACGATGCTTCAAATGGGATATAAGATCATTGATAAAGTCATAGCCGACATAATCTCCAACCATCTGAGAGATTGGCTAAGCGAGGACCAAAAAGGTTTCATCAAAGGGAGGTCAATACGCAAAGCCATAATTCATATTTGGGAAGGCCTCAACTTTGTGGAAGAGTCAAGACAATATGTTGTTTTCCTCAAGATAAACTTTGACAAAGCTTACGACAAGCTCGAATGGGACTATATTTTGCAATCTCTCAAAGATCTCGACTACAACAAGAAATTCGCCAAGATGATCTCGAACCTTTTGAGAAATGCGTTGATGCAAATTAATGTTAATGGCCATCTTTCAAAGGCAATCAAATTAAAATGATCAATTAGACAAGGTTGCCCGTTAGCTCCCCTTCTCTTTGTCATCAGCACAGAAGGGCTTAACTAGCTGATGGTGCAACAGGTGGAAGAAAGTAATACCCAAGGCCTCTTGTTGCCTCATAACAATGCCTAGATCACCATGAGACTTTTTATCGATGATATGAATGTGTTTGTCCACAACAATTGTACCTGCCTCGAGATGTTTTGGAAATGCCTGGATACTTTTTGTGAAGCCTCAGGTTCCAAAATCAACCACTCAAAGATTGCTTTCAGAGCTATTATCGGGATCCAAGCCGACCTTCTCTTTGAACATGGATGTCAAAACATCCCTCCTAACCAAATTATTGTTGGGAAAGATGGATAGATGTTCCAAGAGACTGAGTAGGTACTGCTAAACCTGCTTTGTACCAGCCCTCTTTTGCTTCAGAGTTGATAACTAGACCTCCTTAGCTTCCCAATGACACCATAAAATGCCCTATGTACTTTGGAAGTGATGTGTGTAATGATTGAATCAAATCAGATAACTTTGGAAGTCACAAACTCAAGAAAACCTTCTATTTATGTCTTGACACCTGTTGGGTATTTTGCTCAGTATGACCAGCACAGTAGGAATTGGAAAAAATCCTTTTAGGGGTATCTAATTAGCTTAGTAAGCTACCTATTCCAAGTGGAATGATGTAAGCTGAATCCAACAAGCTTTGAATCACTGAATGTGGTGAAGAATTGACTGAGATATGCCCTTGAAAAGTCCAAAGACGTTTGAGTAAACTAACAGAGAATTTAGAGATAGACAATGTGAATGTATTTATTAATGAACATTTGTATACAATTCCATTGGCATGAATATCATTGCCAAATGGTGTAGAGAGGTGTGGGCTAGAGTGTAGACCTCACACACACTCAAAAATCAGTAATGCTAGGCTCGGGAGTGCTCTCTCTTACCCGCGACTTTTCATGATCATTTTTATAAGAGATGGGTAAAAGTTTGAATTCAAATTCAAACTTTTGGCTCCCTATGATCAAGCTCCTAAATCCTTGGAGATATTCTTTCAATCAAACAACTAATTTTTCCACGAATCCTTTTGGTAGATGATTACAAGAGATTACAAGTCAATTTGACTTTTACAATGAGGTAAAGTGGTAATTAACCACTAGCATAGGTTCCTATGCTTCTTCATGTATGTATAAACTTCAATGCATCCTTTGAGCCAAATGTGTAGGCTTGTAATTTACACCAACAGCTCCCCCTCAAGCCAAAAATTTTGGCTTAAGTCTTCAACTTTAATCTTCAAGTATATCCTGCAATCCAATCATGGATTTGAACCTGCAAAGTTTGGTTCCATCCAAAGCTTTAGTCAACAAATCTGCACATTGCATGTTGGTTGAAACATAGGTTAGTTGAATGTCTTTGCTTATCAACTTCTCTCTCACATAATGGTAATGGACCTCTATATGTTTGGTCCTAGCATGATAAATAGGATTAGCTGCAAGGTGAAGAGAACTTGTATTATCCCCAAAGATAATTGGTGACCTAGTGTATAATCCCAATTCTGTATACAAAAGCTTAATCCATATTGCTTCTTGTGTGGCATTAGCCAGTCCTCTATACTCTGCCTCTATAGAAGACAAAGCAAGTAGGTTGCTTCTTTGAAGACCATGAAATTGGTTTGTCACCTACAAAAGAAATATATCCAGAAGTGCTCCTCCTATCATCCTTGCATCTTGCCCAATCTGCATCTGAATAAATTTTGATATCAATATCTGAAGTGTAAGGGAAATACAGACCATGGTTCTGTGTACCCTTGAGATACTTCAAGATTCTCTTGGCAGCCTCTAAGTGAGGTATCCTTGGCTTGTGCATAAATTGACTTAGCACACTAAGTCCATATGCAATATCGATCCTTGTTAAGGTAGCATAGTTCAAACTACCCACCATACTTTGATAACCTGTAATGTCTTTGACTTCATCACCTTCATGGGCACTTAGCTTTAGGTTTACCTCCATTGGCGTGCTTGCTACTTTGGCATCCTGCAATTGAAACTTCTTCAACATGTCCTGTATATATTTTTTCTGAGTAATATATATCCTTGAATTAGTGTAGACTAATTCAAGTCCCAAAAAATATTTCAATAGACCAAGATCATTGATCTTGAACTCCTTCATCATTTGACTTTTGATATATCTGATTCCATTGACATCATTACCTATAATGATGATGTCATCAACATAAACACAAAGGTATATTACCTCTCAATTACTTCTCTTGATGAACAAAGAAGTATCTGCCTTGCTCATGACAAATCCTTGGTCTTGGACATATGTAGTTAACCTGTAATTCCATGCCCTAGGTGCCTGCTTCAATCCATATAAAGCCTTTTTTAATTTGCAAACATATGTTACCTTCTTAGGGTCCTGATAGCCAGGAGTTTGTGACATATATACCTCCTCTGAAATCCATCCATTCAAGAAAGCATTCTTGACATCCAATTGGTACATATTCCAATTTTTTGATGCAGCCACACTTACCAACACTCTGATTGTTGGCATCTTGGCCACAGGTGAGAATGTCTCCTCATAGTCAATGCCTTGGGTTTGTGCAAAACCCTTGGCTACCAATCTGGCTTTGTACCTATTAATTGTGCCATCAGAATTTCTTTTAAGTTTGTAGATCCATTTGGATCCTATTACCTTCATTAAGTCCTTCTTAGGTACTAACTCCCATGTGTCACTCTCCTTGAGTGCTTCAATCTCCTCATCCATAGCTTCTTTCCATTCTGATTTGGTTATTGCTTCTTCATATGACCCTGGTTCTTCATTTGACAAATCTTTGGCAAGATAAACAGAATGTTTAGTAACAAGAGATGTATCATACCAATATCTGATAGGTTTTTTGCTTTCTCTTTGTGATCTTCTAAATGGTTGAGTTGAAGATTCAGGTATGTCTTCAAGCTTCTTCATCTTCATTTTGCCTTTGGACTTCCATGCTTTGAATTCTTCAAGGTTGATAGGATCTTCATCATCTGAACTTGAGGCTTCATTCTGAGTAGGTTCCTCCTTTGTAAGACTTGGAAATTCCTCTTCCAAATCATAAGTTAACTTGACCTTCCTGCATTCATTCTCATACCAAGAATCATTTTCATCAAAGACAACATCTCTGCTTACCATGAATCCCTTATTGATAGGATTATAAAACCTGTAACCTTTCTGATTTAAATCATACCCAATAAAGATGCATTTTTCAGCCTTTGGGTCTAGCTTACCTCTTATCTGAGAAGGAATGTGTACATATGCTACACATCCAAATATTTTGCAATTGTCAAGTGAGGGTCTCTTACCATGCCATGCTTCATATGGTGTCATGCCATCAAGAGACTTAGATGGTAACATGTTTATGAGGTAAGTGGCAGTGGAAACACTCTCTACCCATAGATAGTTAGGTAACCTTTTCTCATTAAGCATAGATCTAGCTGTCTCAACAATTAATCTATTTCTTCTCTCAGCTACCCCATTCTGTTAAGGAGAATACCTTGTGGTTATCTCTCTTTTGATGCCTCTGTCCTGCAAGAAGTTTTCAAATTCATTGGAGAAGTACTCACCTCCTCCATCTCACCTTAGCCTCTTCAAATTCCTTCCTGTCTGGTTTTCAACTAATGTAAGATATTTTTTAAAGCAATTAAATACCTCATCCTTGTGCTTCATAAAGTACAATACAGTCCATCTGCTATAATCATCAATTAAAGATACATAGTACCTTGAACCTGAGACTGAGGGGTCTTTGCTTGGTCCCTATACATTTGTGTGGACAAGCTCTAGGTAGTCTTCATGCATGTATCCTTTCCTTGAGAAGGGTAACCTGTGCGACTTCCCAAATTGACAAGCACCACACTTATAAATCATATGTTGCTTGGATACATTAGGTATCCCAAGCACACATTGGTCCTTGCACATTTTACAAGGTTCTTTCTCCTATGTGCCCTAACCTTTTGTGCCAAATCTCAAGCTCTGAAAGTGTCTGATCTTTATAGTTGTATAGTGCAATGTTCTTTGTGTCTTCTAACTCAAAAGTGAAAAGTCTACCTGATTTTTCTCCTTTAGCAATCCTCTTGAACCCATGTCTTGGATCCTCCACATATGCTCCATATTGGTTGAATCTGACCTGCAAACCTTTCTCCACAATCTGACCAACACTCATCAAATTTTTGGTAATGGTTGGTACATAGAGTACCCTGCTCAACAAATTCTGATTTCCATCACAAGTCTTAACATTTCCAACTTTAACTAGAGAATGCTTTGTGTCATCACCTGTTTGGACTTGATGCTTACCTTTTGGTTCCTCAAGATCAGAGAGTAATGCTACATTGCCAGCCACATGATTTGAACATCCTGAGTCAATGTAGAATAGGTGGCCATCATTTGTACCTGATTTAGAAGTCATGTTCATGATTAGAAGAGAGTCATCCTGCTCCTCTGTGTAGTTGTTGTAATCCTTCCTGGATTTGATACCTCCTTGGTATTTTCCATTGTAATTATTGTTGTAGTTATTGTTGTAGTTATTGTTGTAGCCTTGCTGATGGTTGAATCTACCTCTTGACTATCAGTAGCCACCTCTTTGATATCCTCTTCCTCTCTGATTCTTGTAATTCCTGAAACACTCATCTGTAGTATGATTTGATAGACCACAAATGTTGCATGGTGAGGAGTTATAAGATCTCCCCCTACCTGACTTACCTCCTCTGCCCCTTCCTCTTGATGATCTACCTCTCCCTGCATAGTTGGCTTGGGAGGTAGAACCTTCATCTTCCACCTTCTTGCTTTGCCTTTATCTTTAGACTTCTTATCAGTGTATAGGACAGAAGAGTTATAACCTTTGGATGTGTCTCCATTTTTGTTGAGCTTTGCTTCATGAGTAAATAATTGTCCCATGAGAGTTGTAAGATCTGGAGTGTGCATGTCCATGTAAAGATCCATAGCTGTGGTGAAGCTTTCCCATTTGTCATCAGCCTTGATCCCATTGATCACTTGCCTTACAATCTGTTCTTCTTCAATCTCTTCTCCTATGCTTAACTGATCTGCTACATCTTTAATCTTGGTCACAAATTCTGAAACATCTTGCTTAGGTTGCTTCCTTAATGTTGTGAATTCAATCCACAACTTATTTTTCCTAGCCCTTGTGTTGGAGGAAAAATATGATGACAAGGTTTCCCATGTCTCTTGGGATGTCTTACAATTTCTAATATGTGGCAAAAGAAAATCAGATATAGAAGAGTAAATAAGACCTTGCCAATGCATCCTTAGCACACCATGTGTTGAGCCTTTCATGTTCTTCCTTGGTTGGTAATCCTCTTGTTTTGAATGAGGGCAATTCCTCATCTCCTAAGCTGTATCCATAGAGACTGCTTCCTTGTAAGTAGGTCTTCATCCTTAGAGACCATGCTTGATAGTTGTTCCTGTCCAATTTATCAATGAATGAAGGAAAACCATCTCCCATTTTACCTTAGTTTGCTCTGATACCACTGTTGGGAAATATGGATGGATGTTCCAAGAGACTCAGTAGGTACTGCTAAACCTGCTTTGTACCAACCCTCTTTTGCTTCAGAGTTGATAACTAGACCTCCTTAGCTTCCCAATGACACCATAAAATGTCCTATGTACTTTGGAAGTGATGTGTGTAATGATTGAATCGAAATAGATAACTTTGGAAGTCACAAACTCAAGAAAACCTTCTATTTATGTCCTGACACCTGCTGGGTATTTTGCTCAGTATGACCAGCACAGTAGGAATTGGAAAAAATCCTTTAAGGGGTATCTAATTAGCTTAGTAAGCTACCTATTCCAACTGGAATGATGTTTAAAAACAAACTATGCTAAGAGAAATCAATTTAGCAAGTTAAGCTATACCCCCAAGCTTTTAGGACTGTAGCAGAAAATGACCAGAGATCACCTCGATGCAGATTTCTCCAAAATGGCTGAGTAGAATGTCTTCAAACTTTGACAGCATGTAGATTACTTCACGCTGAATCTGTTGGTGCATATCAAGCCTTCACACATTGGCTTGGAACTTTGGAATCATGGAAGACTAGCTTGGACAGAGCTTTATCAAGGCTTCACTTGAAGCAAGGTTCATATGAACATGTGCTTAGATGTTCTTACCTTTTTACCCCTTTGTAGAAGTCTACATGACTTGGCATTTATATGTAATCACTTTAGTCACTTACCTACTTCATTAGTCGTGGAAAAGAGAATGAATGATTGGAGAGAATATCTCCTTAATTCTAGAGTAGAGAATATAGGAGATTTGAATTTGAATTCAAATTCAAATCTCAACTCATACTCTATAAAAGCTACATTTGAAAAGTCGTGGTTAGTCCTGTCACTTCAGCTCTCTCCCCGAGGCATTTTGTCATTGTAACTGTGTGTGTGTTAGTGCTACTCCATAGCCTACACTACCACTCCTCAATTATCCATGCTTGGCATGCTAATGAGCTTGTATAATCATATCATTCAATAGATATATACACATTCAACTTATCTGATTCTCTGTGTTTCCTACTCCAAGTCTGTCAACTTCCAAGGAGCATTTCTCAGTGCTCACTGAACCAAATCAAGAGATCTATAGCTCATTGGAACCAGCTCAAGGTCTTCTACAATCATACAAAATCTCGGAAGATTTCGTTCAGCCATTTGGGAGAAATCCGCTTCGAAGTGCACACTGGTCTGTGTCTACAGAGTTCCTAAAAAGTCGGGGGTAAACAGAATTTTCCTAAACTTATTTCTCAGTGTATGGTTTATCAATTTGAGTGATTCCACTTGCAATTGGTAGCTTACTAAGGTACCTTAATACTCCCAAAAGGAATTGTTTCAGTTTCAAGTGTGCTGGTCACACTGAGCATAACACTGAGCAGGTGTCATTACAGAAATAGCAAGTTTTCTAGAATTTGTGAAGTGCAAAGTTGTCTGTTTTGATTTGGTCATTATACAAATCATTTGCAAAGTACATATATGGTTTCTTTGTGTCATTTGGAAGCTAAACAAGTATACTAAGCATATCTGGAGCCAAAGGAGGGCAGGTGTGAAGCAGGTTTTGCAGCATCAACTCATTTCTTGAGTGCATCCAACCATCACTCCCAACAGTGGTATCAGAGCAAAGAAGGTAAACATGGGTGATGGTTTCCCTTCATTCATTGATAAATTGGACAGAAACAATTATCAGGCTTGGTCATTGAGAATGAAGACCTATCTACAAGGGAGAAGCTTATTTGGATACATATCAGGAGATGAGGAATTGCCCTCATTCAAGACTAGAGGACTACCCACAAAGGATGAACATGAAAGACTCAACCAATGGTGTGCAAAGGATGCTTTGGCAAGGTCTTACCTTCTAAACTCTATATCTGACTTTCTTTTACCTCATGTAAGGAATTGTAAGACTTCCCAAGAGACTTGGGAAACCTTGTCAAACTACTTTTCTTCCAACACAAGGGCTAGGAAGAATCAATTGTGGATTGAGTTCACAACCCTTAGGAAGCAGCCCAAGCAATCAGTCTCAGAGTATGTGACAAAGATCAAAGATGTGGCAGACCAATTAGCAAGCATTGGAGAGGAGATTGAAGAGGAGCAAATAGTCAGGCAAGTAACAAATGGAATCAAGGCAGATGATAAGTGGGAAAGTTTCACCACTGCAATGGACCTATATATGGACATGCATACCCCAGATCTCACAACACTCATGGGCCAACTATTTACACATGAAGCAAAGTTTACAAAGGCTGGAGATCAATCAAAAGGTAACAACCCCTCTGCTCTCTATACTGATAAGAAAGTTAAAGATAAAGGTAAAGGGAAGAAACAGGATGAAGAAGGCTCTACCTCCCAAGCTAATTATGCAAGGAGAGGTAGATCATCTAGAGGAAGAGGCAGAGGAGGTAAGTCAGGTAGGGGGAGACCCTACAACTCATCACCATGCAACATTTGTGGATTGTCTAATCATACCACAGATGAATGCTACAAGAACTATAAGAATCAGAGAGGAAGAGGCTACTCAAGAGGTGGATACTCTCAAGGGAGAGGTAGATTCAACCAACATCAAAGCTACAATGGATACAACAATCAATACAACAACAACTACAATCACAACCACAATGGTAATTACCAAGGTGGATTCAGAAATAGAAGAGATTACAACAATTACACAGAGGAGCAAGATGACTCCCTATTGATCATGAATATGACCTCCAAGGCAGGTACAAATGATGATCATTTATTTTATATTGACTCAGGATGTTCTAACCATGTAGCTGGCAATGTGGCACTACTTTCTGATTTGGAAGAGCCCAAGGGCAAACATCAGGTACAAACAGGTGATGACACTAAACACTCTGTTGTCAAAATTGGAAATGTGAAGACATGTGATGGTAACCAGAATCTATTGAGCAGGGTACTCTATGTATCAACCATCACCAAGAATCTAATGAGTGTTGGCCAGATTGTGGAGAAAGGTTTGCAGGTCAGATTCACACAACATGGAGCATATGTGGAGGACCCAAGACATGGATTCAGAAGGATAGCCAAAGGGGAGAAATCAGGTAGATTATTTACATTTGAGCTAGAAGACACCAAGAACATTGCTTTGTATAATTATAAGGATCAGACACTTTCAGAGTTAGAAATATGGCACAAGAGATTAGGGCACATAGGTGAAAGAACCCTAAAGCAAATGTGCCGGGATCAATGTGTGCTTGGGATACCTAATGTGTCCAAGCAACACATGATTTACAAGTGTGGATCATGTCAATTTGGTAAGTCTCACAGGTTACCCTATTCAAGGAAAGGTTTCATGCATGAGGACTACCTAGACTTGGTACACACAGATGTTTGGGGACCTAGCAAGGACCCTTCCATTTCAGGTTCAAGGTATTATGTGTCCTTCATTGATGACTATAGCAGGTGGACCATTTTATACTTTATGAAGCATAAAGATGAAGTGTTTAATTGTTTCAAGAGGTATCTTGCACTTGTTGAAAACCAAACAGGAAGAAGCTTGAAGAGGCTAAGGTCAGATGGTGGAGGAGAGTACTTCTCCAATGAGTTTGAAGATTTCTTGCAGGAAAGAGGCATCAAAAGGGAGATTACTACAAGGTACTCACCTGAACAAAATGGGGTAGCAGAAAGAAGGAATAGACTCATAGTAGAAACAGCTAGGTCTATGCTTAATGAAAAGAAGTTGCCAAATTATCTTTGGGCAGAGAGTGTATCCACTGCCACCTATCTCATCAATAGGTTGCCATCCAAATCACTTGATGGCATGACACCATATGAAGCTTGGCATGGTAAGAGACCCTCTCTAGATCATTGCAAAATCTTTGGTTGTGTAGCATATGTGCATATTCCCTCACAGGTAAGGGGAAAGCTAGACCCCAAGGCTGAAAAATGTATCTTCATTGGTTATGATTTGAACCAAAAGGGATACAGATTCTACAACCCAACAAACAAAGGTTTCAAGGTAAGCAGAGATGTCATCTTTGATGAGAATGACTCTTGGTATGAAAATGAATGCAGGAAGATTAGTCTACCCTATGACATGGAAGAAGATTTTCCAAAGCTCACCAAGGAGGAACCAATTCAGCAAGAAGATTCAAGTTCAGATGATGATGATACAATAAACCTTGAAGAGTTCAAGGCTTGGAAGTCCAAAGGGAAGATGAAGATGAAGCAACTAGAAGATAAACCAGAATCCTCAACTCAAGCAATGAGGAGATCTCAAAGAGAAAAGAAGAAGCCTATCAGATTTGGGTATGACACATCACTTGTAACTAAACATTCTGTATATCTTGCAAAGGACTTGTTGAATGAAGAACCAGGTACCTATGAAGAAGCAATTACCAAACCAGAATGGAAAGAAGCCGTGGATGAAGAGATGGAAGCTCTCAAGGAAAGTGATACTTGGGACTTGGTACCCAAGAAAGACTCTATGAAGGTAATAGGATCCAGATGGATCTACAAACTAAAGAAGAATTCAGATGGAACAATAAACAGGTACAAAGCTAGGTTGGTAGCCAAGGGTTTTGCACAAACCCAAGGCATTGATTATGAGGAGACATTTTCTCCTGTGGCCAAGATGCCAACTATCAGAATATTGGTGAGTGTAGCTGCATCCAAGAATTGGAATATGTACCAATTAGATGCCAAGAATGCTTTCTTGAATGGATGGATATCTGAAGAAGTCTACATGTCACAACCACCTGGCTATGAAGATCCAAAAAGGGTACATTATGTTTGTAAATTGAAGAAGGCTCTCTATGGTTTAAAGCAGGCACCTAGAGCATGGAATTACAGGTTGACAACCTATCTCCAAGACCAAGGATTTGTGATGAGTAAAGCAGACACTTCTCTATTCATAAAGAGAAGTAGTACAGAGGTAATCTACTTATGTGTTTATGTTGATGACATCATCATTACAGGCAATGATGTCAATGGGATTAGACACATCAAAGGACAGATGATGAAAGAATTCAAGATTAGTGATCTTGGATTATTGAAGTATTTCTTAGGTCTTGAGTTAGTCTACACCAACTCAGGTATATATATCACTCAAAAGAAGTATGTGCAGGACATGGTCAAGAAGTTTGGCTTGCAGGATGCTAAGGTATCTACTACCCCAATGGAGGTCAACCTAAAGCTAAGTGCTCATGAAGGAGAAGAAGTCCAAGACATCACAGGGTATCAAAGTATGGTAGGTAGTTTGAACTATGCTACCTTGACAAGAATTGACATAGCATATGGAGTTAGTGTGCTTAGTCAATTCATGCACAAACCAAGGGTACCTCACCTAGAGGCAGCAAAGAAGATCTTGAAGTATCTGAAGGGAACTCAAAGTCATGGTTTGTACTTTCCTTATACATCAGATATTGACATTAAAGTTTACTCAGATGCAGATTGGGCAGGATGCAAGGATGATAGGAGAAGCACCTCAGGATACATTTGTTTTGCAGGAGATAAGCCTATTTCTTGGTCAGCCAAGAAGCAACCTACAGTGGCATTGTCATCCACTGAAGCAGAGTATAGAGGGCTTGCCAATGCCACTCAAGAAGCTATCTGGTTGAAGCTTCTATATACAGAGTTAGGTCTATATACAAGGCCACCAATCATATTTGGAGATAATACTAGCTCTCTTCACCTTGCAGCTAATCCAATTTATCATGCCAGAAACAAACACATAGAGGTTCATTACCACTATGTGAGAGAGAAGTTACTTAGCAAAGAAATTCAATTGACATATGTGTCTACTAATATGCAATGTGCAGATTTACTTACAAAGGCATTAGATGGAAACAAGTTATGCAGATTCAAATCTATGATTGGATTGCAGGAAGTGATTGAAGAATGAAGAAGAAGACTTAAGCCAAAGTGTTTGGCTTGAGGGGGAGCTGTTGGTGCATATCAAGCCTTCACACATTGGCTTGGAACTTTGGAATCATGGAAGACTAGCTTGGACAAAGCTTTATCAAGGCTTCACTTGAAGCAAGGTTCATATGAACATGTGCTTAGATGTTCTTACCTTTTACCCCTTTGTAGAAGTCTACATGACTTGGCATTTATATGTAATCACTTTAGTCACTTACCTACTTCATTAGTCGTGGAAAAGAGAATGAATGATTGGAGAGAATATCTCCTTAATTCTAGAGTAGAGAATATAGGAGATTTGAATTTGAATTCAAATTCAAATCTCAACTCATACTCTATAAAAGCTACATTTGAAAAGTCGCGGTTAGTCCTGTCACTTCAGCTCTCTCCCCGAGGCATTTTGTCATTGTAACTGTGTGTGTGTTAGTGCTACTCCATAGCCTACACTACCACTCCTCAATTAGCCATGCTTGGCATGCTAATGAGCTTGTATAATCATATCATTCAATAGATATATACACATTCAACATATCTGATTCTCTGTGTTTCCTACTCCAAGTCTGTCAACTTCCAAGGAGCATTTCTCAGTGCTCACTGAACCAAATCAAGAGATCTATAGCTCATTGGAACCAGCTCAAGGTCTTCTACAAGCATACAAAATCTCGGAAGATTTCGTTCAGCCATTTGGGAGAAATCCACTTCGAAGTGCACACTGGTGTGTGTCTACAGAGTTCCTAAAAAGTCGGGGGTAAACAGAATTTTCCTAAACTTATTTCTCAGTGTATGGTTTATCAATTTGAGTGATTCCACTTGCAATTGGTAGCTTACTAAGGTACCTTAATACTCCCAAAAGGAATCGTTTCAACTTCAAGTGTGCTGGTCACACTTAGCATAACACTGAGCAGGTGTCATTACAGAAATAGCAAGTTTTCTAGAATTTGTGAAGTGCAAAGTTGTCTGTTTTGATTTGGTCATTATACAAATCATTTGCAAAGTACATATACGGTTTCTTTGTGTCATTTGGAAGCTAAACAAGTATACTAAGCATATCTGGAGCCAAAGGAGGGCAGGTGTGAAGCAGGTTTTGCACCATCAACTCATTTCTTGAGTGCACCCAACCATCACTCCCAACAGAATCCAAAAAGATTTGAATCATTGAAGTTGGTGAAGAATTGACTGAGATATGCCCTTGACAATTTGATAGACTTTTGAGTAGACTAACAGAGAATTTAGAGATAGACAATGTGAATGTATGTATTGGTGAACATTTGTATACAACTCCATTGGCATTAATATCATTGCCAAATGGTGTAGAGAGCTGTGGGCTAGAGTGTAGACCTCACACACACTCAAAACTCAGTAATGCTAGGCTCGCGAGTGCTCTCTCTTACCCGCGACTTTTCATGACCATTTTTATAAGAGATGGGTAAAAGTTTGAATTCAAATTAAAACTTTTGGCTCCTTATGATCAAGCTCCTAAATGCTTGGAGATATTCTTTCAATCAAACAACTAATTTTTCCACGAATCCTTTTGGTAGGTGATTACAAGAGATTCCAACTCAATTTGACTTTTACAATGAGGTAAAGTGGTAATTAACCACTAACATATGTTCCTATGCTTCTTCATGTATGTATAAACTTCAATGCATCCTTTGAGCCAAATGTGTAGGCTTGTAATTTACACCAACAATTATCCAGCTCCTTGGGATTCGCTTGGGCTTTGCTATCTCGCTAGAGCAGTGGTGGAATTGGGTCCTCGCTAGACTCAAAAGCAAGCTAAACTTTTGGAGAGGTATGCGAATCAATCTTGTGGGTTGCACAATGGTTATTAACACGTTCCTCATTTTGTCGATTTTATCACCTAATGAAAGAGAATTATGCTTAACACGTATTGGGTGTAATCTAGACTTTTCAGGTCTATGCAAAATATGACCCCAAGATCTTCAATCGCGATTTCTCTTAATTTACAAAACTAAACCTTTATAAAAATAATCTACAAAGTATTAAAGTTCTAATGAATGCTCACTCACTCAATTTGGAGCTCTAAAGGGAGAGAACCAAGCTCTCCAATGTGATTGAGGTTGAGGAAGAAGGAACAAAGAATAATGAGGAAGATCCAATATCATTACCAATGTATATGTATTGCTTCTAAAATCATGAACTCTGAGTGCACAATGTTGTGAATCATTATATAGACTCTTTGCTAACTTTCCACCACTCAGTTCATTTGAATTTGAATTCAAAACCTTGCATGATATTTTGATGTCCAAATCTGAAGAGTAAGGATAGATGATACCTTCATTAAGTGTTCCTTTCAGGTACTTGAGTAATCTCTTTGCAACATCCATGTGTGGTCTTCTACGAGAGTGCATGTTCTCGCTAAAACTCACGAAAACGGTTAGGCTAAAGTGTTTAAGCTATTACACTTAAGCCGAAATAAAAGGGCCACACTATAGGATATATCTTGTCTTTTCTCAGTAGCATATATCAAGCTACCAACTAGACTTCCATATTGTTTAGGATCATCAATCTACTCACCTTCCAACACACTTAGTTTGTGATTCATTTCCAAAGGTGTACCTATAAGCTTGATGTTCTCCATTTTGAAATTGAGAAGTAGGTTGTGAATGTATCGTTTCTTAGTTAGATACATCCCTTTGTCTATATGAATACTTGCATACCTAGGAAGTATGTGAGCTCACCTAAGTCACTAATTTTAAACTCTGTTTGCATATGTTTTTTGATCGTCTCAAGGCCATTCAAGTCATCACATCTCACAATAATGTCATCTACATATACACATAAATAGATATATAACCTCATTGTGATCCCTTCTGATGAATGAAGAAGGATCATATTTTCTTCGTTTGAACCCTTGATCTTGAAGGTATGTAACCAACCTATAATTCCAAGCTCTACGAGCTTGTTTCAGTTCATACAATGCTTTCTTAAGTCTGCAAACATAATATGTATGATTAGTGTTTTCAAAACCTAGAGGTTGTGACATGTATACCTCTTCACTTATCCAACCATTTAGAAATGAATTTTTTACATCAAGTTGGAGGTGTCTCCAATTTCTTGAATAGCTATATTTATCAATGTTGTGATTGTAGTCATCTTTTCAATAGGCGAGAATGTTTCCTCATAGTCTATACCATGCGTTTGTGAACATCCTTTGCCATCTAATCTAGCCTTGTATCTACAAGTTGATCCATCTGAGTTCCATTTGGTTGTATATACCCATCTACAAGCAATTATCTTCTGATTGAATGACATTGGAACCAATTCCCCAGTCTTCATCTTCTTCAAAGCATCTATTTTGTTTTTCATAACCTTTTCCCAAATAGGGTTTCTCTTTGCCTCTTCATAGGTTGATGGTTTTTCTAAAATTGAGTCTTTTGCTAGATAGATTAAATGCTTTCTAACATTTGTGGAATCATATTCATACCTTTTTAATACAAAAGCTAAATAACCAAACACCTTGCAATGTCCTAGATTAAGCTTTCTTCCACGCCATGCTTCATAAGGATTCATACGTGGAAGTGATTTGGATGGTAGCCTATTGACAAGGTACATAGCAATTGAAATAGCCTCTACCCATAAATAATGTGGCAAGCTCTTCTCTTGAAGCATTGTTCTGGCTAATCTAACCAATGTCTTGTTGCTTCTCTCTGCAATTCCATTTGATTGAAGAGAGTACCTCGTAGTTGATTCCCTCCTAATACCTTTATCCTATAAGAAATCATCAAATTCCTTGGAGAAGTATTCTCCTCCTCCATCATATTTGATTTCTTGAGTGATCTACTTGTATGGTTCTCCACATGTGCGAGATATCTTTTGAAGCAATCAAACACTTCATTATTAATCTTGATAAGGTACATAATATTCCATCGACTACGATGTCAATAAATGAGACTTAATACCTTGATCCTACAAGTGAAGGTTCTTGACTTGGCCCCCATACATCTCTATGTATTGAGTTAATAAAGTTATTGTGGTTGTAGCCTTTGTGGTTTAATGGTTGTCTTTGTGCATTCCCAATCTAACAAGCATCACACTTATTAATCATGTGTTGATTGTATATGTTTGGTAGCCCTAGAACACTTTGATCCTTGTAAATATCCTTCAAGGG
The DNA here is from genome assembly GCA_020310875.1 of Ceratopteris richardii. Lineage (NCBI taxonomy): Eukaryota > Viridiplantae > Streptophyta > Polypodiopsida > Polypodiales > Pteridaceae > Ceratopteris > Ceratopteris richardii. The sequence goes on along the minus strand of CM035408.1, from coordinate 189,898,236 downwards.
TCTTTCATCACATGACCTAGCCTCTTATGCCATGCTTCAAGCTCACCTATGGTTTGAGACCCAAACTTGAAAAGATCTATGTTCTTGGTCTCTCCTACTTCAAATGTAAAGATCCTACAATGCTTCTCACCTTTGGCTATCTTCTTGAAGCGTGGACATGGATCTTCCACAAAAGCTCCATTTTGGCCTACACTTATTAGGTTTTTTGAAATACTGGGAACATAGAGTACCTTACTTAGAATGTTTATACTGCTATTGGAAGCCTTGATATTACCAATCTTTTCCACATTATGATTTCTCTCATCTCCTATTTGTACTTCATGTATGTGCCTTGGATTTTCTAAATCACATAAAAGAGCTATGTTGCGTAAAACATGATTTGAGCATCCTGAATCTATGTACAATATATAATTGTCTTCTTTAACTTCCTCATGTCTTATATGCATTAGAAGCAATGATTCATCATGTTGTTGATCTTCATAATAATTTTTGTAGTCCATTCTATTATGCCCTCTATTGTTAGTGTTGAGGTTGTATCCACCTTTGCCTTTATTGCTCTTATCATATTCACCTCTTCAAATTCCTTTGTGGATCTTCCCATCAAACTAGCAATTCTAAGTGGTGTGGTTGGGATGATCACAATGGCATAAGGTTGAACATTTTGGCCTTTGGTTTTGTCATTCCTTGGTCCTTCTTCCCTTTCCACTTGCTCTTGCCTACAAAGTTGCCTTGGGAAGTCTCTTCTTCATACTCTTTCTTCTTCTTTCCTTTTAATTTTGTGTCCTTAACTACATATAGAGCACAAATTGAATTACCATGATAGGAGTTACCTTCCTTTATGTTATTGTTGTCCTCTTGATTGAAGTGTTTTCCATGAAAGATCTTGAAATTTGGAGTTTGCACATCCATAATGCGGTCATATGCTATGGTCAAATGTTGCCATTGCTTGTCACCTCTAATCACATCCAATATATGCCTCATGATGAGTTCTTCTTCAATCAGCTATATAATGGATTTCAATTGATCTCCATACTTCTTGAACTTTGTAATAAACTTTGTGATGGCTTGTTTTGGAGTCTTCTTCATCTAGTTGAACTCATTCCAGAGATGACCCTTCCTTGCTTTTGTACTAGCAGAAAAGAAATTCTCTAGGGTATCCAAAGTTTCTTGAGATGTCTTGCATCCTCTAATATGTGGTAATAGAAAATCATAGATAGATTTTAGCATGTAGGATCTTTCTTGAGCATCCCTTGCACACCAAAGTGTGAGCTTATCTACTTCTTCTTCAGTAAGTCTTGCCTTGGATCTTACAATAGGTGTTGCTTCATCACCTAATACAATCCCATATATATTTCTATCTTGTAGATAGACCTCCATTTTGATTTGCCAATCTACATAATTCTGTCTATCAAGCTTCTCAATCATTGATTGAAATACATATCCCATCTTGAATTTTCTCACATACCACTGGGAGAAGCTGGAGAACCTTGGAGAAGGTGAAACTTTGAGTTGCAAGATGATGAAGCCACTGGTCCAACAAACCAGCACAAGACTCACCCTAACTCTTTTGATATGTCAAATAGACCTTGTAGACTTATGATTAGTGCAATAAAATGTAATAGGTACCATGGAACATGAATGAGAATCAATTGGCACAGAATAGGTAAAGATGGACTTTGGCTAGCTCACAAAACCTTTTATTTTGAATTGGACGCTTTCACTTCAAACACTCAAAGTAGCGAGCACAATTGCAATTAGAAAATTTCATGTTAGAAGAATATTAAACATAGGTTTGGCCCGCTATAGCGCATAAAATTCCTAATTTACATCAGTAAATGAAAGAGAATTATGCTTAATAGTGATTGGATGTAATACTTTTGAGAGTTGTGCAAAAAATGGCCCCGAGACGTTCAATTGGTGATATCTTTGATTCTATTGATTCAAATTAGTAGAGATGTTATATACATAAACTAGAATGTATTAGCATTCTAGTACATGATGATTCACTAAATTTAGAGCTTTGTGGAGAGAGAAGCAAGCTCTACAATGTGACTAAGTTTGAGGAACAAGGAATAGACAATTATGAAAAAGAATCAATATTATCATCAATGTATATGTATTGCTTCTAAAATCATCAACTCTTAGTGTACAATGTTGTGAGTCATTATATATACTCTTGGGTATTTTTCCATGACTAGGTGAATTGTTCACTCATTAAGCATCAATCTCAACCATCTCAATCTTATGGATTCTTATACATCACTTCACCCTTTTACAAGTGTAAAAACCTTGCAACTTACAAGGGTAAGTGATCATATGTGATCAACCACTAATTACACGACAGAATGCACATATATGCTACACAAAAATGTATCCATGTGATGTTTTGGAGATAGGATAAAATCACCTCAAGCATAGTAAAATCTTGGTGATCTAACATATGCCACATCATCTAATCGCCCCCTCAAGCTCAAAATGAACTTGAGGACGAAATGAAATAAATGCATATGTCTATACAAGATGAGATCAACTTGAAATGAAATTTTGATACAAACTAAAGCTTCCTAACTCCTAAAGCTTCTTTGAAGTAGATGAATTTGTTTTTCGGAAGAGTTTTGTGTTGGAATATGTAAGTCCACATCATCTCTTCAAAGTATTATTATAGGTTGAACTCTTTATTAAAATTCATTATATTTTTATAGTGATTTATTTTGTTTTCCACATCAGCCATAGTCGTGAATAAAGCATATTTGAAGTCAATGCCAAGTTGGAAAAGTGTTCCTATAATGAAGGGAAAATTTCAGGACAGCAGCACACCTTTTCTGAACGTAGTTTTGCACGGATCATATCTCGCTAACCGTGCATCATTTTTGGTTGATTCAAAAGCTGAAATGTTCTCCATAATATAAGGTATCAGCTCAGCAAAGATCTCGTGTAAATGCATCTCCAAACTCAAGTTATACTAACCACAAGTTGTTAGGTAGAGAATTGGCAGATTGCTGAAAACGGCCAGTAGGCCAACTTTGGAAGCTTGTATCTTGAGCTACGTGCATCATCTCAAAATGGTTTCTTCATCAACGTTGTTCTCCATATCATGGAGAATCTCCATCTAAAATATTTGCACCAAACTCCCATGCATTAGAGAGTTGTGCCTATTTAAACAGAGGCTTCTGAGCATTTTCGGCAGACAGAAAGAGGGCTGGAGTTGAGAGACAGTCGACTCATTTTTGTAGTTGTGGAGTGCATCCTAGGGATTGAAGTTGAGTGGTGTATACCACACACTCTTGACCATTATACATTGGCTTCATGTGTATCATTGAGCTCATTTGATAGTGTTATCAGCTTTGTTCTTTTCAAGTAGTTTTGAGCTTGAGTTAGCTCCTACTACTGAACTTTGTATTCTTGTTGATTTAAGGATTGCTCACTTATTTGTCTCTCATATCTCATCTCATATATTCTTTCAAAGTGTGTTTAAGCTCAAATCCTCATTTTTCTCATGGTATTATAGCACCTAGGTTAGAAGTGCCTAGTGTGAGCATATTTGAGTAAAGGGAATAATCTCGATTCAACTTGTTGCAGTTGAAGATGGCACCAAGTCTCCACAACCTACACTTAGAAGGAGTTGAGAAGCTCAATGGCAACAACTATGCTACATGGAAGGTAAAGATGGAGTCCTTACTTTTCTTTCAAGATTTTTGGGATTTAATTTTGATGGAGAGACCGACTGGAAGTGAAGAAGAATTGTCCAAATGGGATAAGAAGGCCATGTTTGCAGTTCATATGATAAGGTTGAGTGTCAAAGATGACATTCTCAGCCATCTCCTTAATGTGAAGACTCCCAACAAGGCATGGGAGACATTGAAGAATATCTATGAGTCCAAGAGCACCTCGAGGCAAGTGGCATTGAGGGCTGAACTTACCAATTGTACGAGGAAGCAAGGAGAGGATGATTCAAGCTTCATCAAGAGAGTCAAGGATCTACATCAACAACTAGTGGATGTTGGAGATAAGATGTGTGACAACAAGCTCTCTACAATCATCATCCATGGATTACGAGATGGATATGAAGGCTTAGTTCAAGGCCTCATCATCTTGAGGGAGAATCCATCTCTTGAGGAGATGGAACAAGTTTTCAGAGATGAAGATCAAAGGCAGGATGCAATGAAGTCAATACATGATGGAGGAAAGGCATCAACATCAAATGACAAAGCACTCTTCTCATCAAGGGGAAGAGGAAGATTCAACACACAAAGAGGAAGAGGGTGGCATCAGCCCACTCACAACCAAGATCGACAAGATCATGAAGGTAATCAATCTTTCCAAGAAACAGGACATCCTTCCTCGAGAGGTAGAGGAAGAGGAGAAGATAGAGGTAGATATTATTCTATCCAATGTTACAATTGCTCTAGGTATGGCCATTTTGCTAAAGACTGCAGGAGTAATCAAGATAATGGGAGAGGAAGATCAGCCCACTACACGGATGGAGAAGGTGGAAATGAGTTGACTCATTTTGAAGAAGATTCTTCACTTGTATCATTAGAAGAGATAGCAGCCCATACACATGATCCCAAAGAGGAACCATGGTGGATCGATAGCGGAGCAAGTTCTCATATGACTTCTCATGCTCAATACTTTTCTAATATTGATGATTCTCATAATGGTACTATCTTTACAGCAGATAGTACTCCAAATTCTATTGTAGGGAAAGGTGACATACCCATTCGATTGGGAACGGGAGAGAAAAAGACACTCGGCAATGTTCTCTTGGTACTATCGCTTACCAAGAATCTACTTTCAGTTGGAGCTATGATTGAGAAGGGACTCAAAATAGAGTTTGAAGGCCAGCAATGCCTCATTAAAGATCCAAAGAATTCCTACAAAGTGGTTGCTAGAGGAAGAAAGCAAGGAAAGTTTTTCAAGTTAGAAGGAGAAGTCTTAGCATTTTCAGCAATGGAAAATGACAAAGCAGCCCCCATTATGCCTATCGAGTTATGGCACAAGAGGTATGGTCACTTGAACTTCAATAGCATGTGGATGCTGAAGGAGAAAGACATGGTCATTGGAAATCCAGCCTTACAAAGGAAAAGTGTGTGAAGCATGCTGCCTTGGAAAGCATGCTAGGAGTAACTTCTCAAAGAGCAGCTCAAGGGCACGTGATATACTTGATGTGGTGCATGCTGATGTATGTGATTCAGCCCACACTCCCTCACTTGGAGGGAATATTTATTTTGTTACCTTCACGGATGATTTCTCTAGATATACTTGAGTTTATTTTATGAAGTCCAAGGCTGATGTATTTCAGATTTTCAAACACTTTCATGCTATGGTGGAAAAGATGACAGGACAAAGACTAAAGACTCTATGGTCTGACAATGGAGGAGAATTCTTGTCGAAGGATTTCAGCCATTATCTACTTGAGAATGGGATTCGAAGGCAACTTACTTGCAGCTACACTCCACAACAAAATGGAGTGGCAAAGAGGAAGAACAGGACATTATTTGAAGTAGCAAGATGCATGCTCAAAGACAAAGGTCTGAGCAACATCTTTTGGGCTAAAGCAATCAACACTTCATGCTATTTGATGAATAGGTCTCCTACTGAAGTCTTGAAGGGCATTACTCCCTATGAAGCTCTTCACAACATCAAGCCTAACGTACATCATTTAAGAGTTTTTGGTTGCCTCACATTTTCTCACATTCCAGATGAAAAGAGGAAGAAGCTAGATGATAAGTGAAGGAAATGCATCTTTGTTGGATATCTTACAAACTTTATGATCCATGTAAGAAGGAGACATTCCTATCAAGGGATGTGATTTTTTATGAGAATGCAAGCTTCAGTTCAGCATCAATTTCAGATTTGGATAAAAGCTCTTCAACAACAGTTAAAGTTGAAGTTCCCTCTTCTACACATGAGGAAACCATTGAAGAATTAGAGGAAGAAGATGAAGATCACCGTGCAACTCTTAGAAGGTCTTCAAGAATCAGAACACAACCTCAAAGACTTACATATCAATGAGGTAATTCCTCAAGTTTTGAGCAAAGTAATGTTGTTTTGCTTAGCTCCATTTTACAACATGACAAACCGTCAACATACGAGGCTGCTAGTACTCAAAAAGAATGGCAAGAAGCTATGGACAAAGAGATGGCTGCTCTTCATCAAAATGGGACATGGGAGTTATGTCCATTACCTCCCACCAAGAAAGCAATTGGATGCAAATGGATCTACAAGATGAAATTCAACAAAGAAGGGAAGATAGATAGACACAAAGCAAGGTTAGTAGCTAAAGGATATTCTCAACACTACTGACTGGATTATGATGAAACATATGCTCCAGTAGCAAAGATGAGTTCAGTTAGGTTATTAATTTCCCTTGCCTCCATATTCAAGTGGAAGGTGAAGCAAATGGATGTCAAGAATGCCTTCCTCAATGGCATACTTGAGGAAGAAGTCTACATGCAACAACCGGAAGGATACATTGTCAAAGGTAAAGAGCACATGGTATGCAAACTTCTCAAAAATTTGTATGGTTTAAAGCAAGCTTCCCGATCTTGGTATGCAAGGATTGATGAGCATCTTTGCTCTCAAGGCTTTCAAAGAAGCAATGCTGATCATAGTTTGTATTATAAAGTCAAGGGAAAAGATATTGTTATTGTTCTTCTATATGTGGATGATCGCATGTTGACAGGAAGCAATGAAGCAATGATTGAAGATGTTCAAAGAAAACTCTCTAAAGAGTTTGAAATGAAGGATCTTGCTGACTCACACTACATTCTTGGCATCAAAGTCTCTCGACTAGAGAAGGGAGATATATTTATCTCTCAACCAAAGTACCTTTTTTCCATTCTTGATAGGTTTGAGATGTCTCACTCTAAGCCGGTCTCTACACCTATGGAGTCAACTCTCAAACTCACGAAGGACGAGAATGGTGTTCCATATGATGAGACACTATATAGAAAACTCATAGGATCTCTCCTCTATTTGACCATCACAAGACCTGATATTTGTTTTGCAGTGAACTCTCTCTCCAAATATCTACAAGCTCCCAAAGTATCTCATTGAAATTCAGCCAAGAGGATACTAAGATATTCGAAAGCTACTTCTTCACTTGGAATTCTCTATGGAGGAGATACATTGAATCTTCATGGATTTAGTGATTCAGATTATGCAGCAAACTTGGTTGATCAAAAGAGCATAAGTGGAAATGCCTTCTTCCTAGGCAATGGAGCTATTTCATGGAGTTCCAGAAAGCAAAGTACGATCAGCTTATCCTCTACAGAAGCTTAATACAAAGCTCTCACAACCTCAACTTGTGAAGCTATTTGGCTGAGAAGATACTTGGATGAGATTGGTTTCGGTGAAAACCAATCTACCACCATTCATTGTGATAATGTCTCAGCTGAATCTTTGGCAAAGAATCCAGTCATGCATCAACGAACCAAGCACATTGAAGTGAGGGATCACTTCATCAGAGAGAAGATACAAAGTGGTGATATCATCTTACACCATTGCAACACAAAGGAAAATGTGGTTGACCTCTTCACTAAAGCTCTCGGCAAGGAGTGGTTCATCAAGCATAGATCATCACTTGGCATGATGGAGCTCCCCTTAAGGGAAGGAAGTCATGAGTAAGGGAAGGCTCATCATGCATCTCAACAAATAAGGGAAGGCTCATCTTCATATGCCTTCAGCAAGCATTTTATTTCAGGTTCTTATTATTTTGAAGATGTTGGACTTGACGGAAGGTGTTGGAATATGCAAGTCCACATCATCTCTTCAAAGTATTATTGAACTCTTTATTATGTTTTCCACATCAGTCATAGTCGTGAATAAAGCATATTTGAAGTCAATGCCAAGTTGGAAAAGTGTTCCTATAATTTAGGAAAAATTTCAGGACAGCAGCACACCTTTTTTGAAGGCAATTTTGCATGGATCATATCTCTCTAATCATGCATCCTTTTTGGTTGATTCAAAAGCCGAAATTTTCTCCATAATATCACGTATGAGCTCACCAAAATCCTCTTTCAAATTCATCTCCAAACTCAAGTTATGCTGGCCGCAAGTTGGTAGGTAGAGAATTGGTAGATTGCTAAAAACGGCCAGTATGCCAACTTTGGAAGCTTGTATCTTGAGCTACGTGCATCATCTCAAAATGGTTTCTTCATCAAAGTTGTTCTCCATATCATGGAGAATCTCCACCTAAAACTGTTTCACCAAACGCTCACGCATTAGAGAGTTATGCCTATTTAAACAGAGGCTTCTGAGCATTTTCAATAGACAGACAGAGGGCTGGAGTTGAGAGACAGTCGACTCATTTTTGTAGTTGTGGAGTGCATCCTAGGGACTGAAGTGGAGTGGTGTATACCACACACTCTTGAACATTATACATTGGCTTCATGTGTATCATTGAGCTCATTTGATAGTGTTATCAGCTTTGTTCTTTTCAAGTAGTTTTGAACTTGAGTTAGCTTCTACTACTGAACTTTGTATTCTTGTTGATTTAAGGATTGCTCACTTATTTGTCTCTCATATCTCATCTCATATATTATTTGAAAGTGTGTTTAAGCTCAGCTCCTCATTTTTCTCATTTTGGTGGAGATACCCGCCACTTGTTCTCCAATGTTGATGTGAATTATCTTTGCTTCTCCTTCAATGACCTTCTCATGAACAAAGTGCTAGTGAACTTCGATGTATTTCGATCTCACATGATAGATTTCATTCTTTGATAGCATAATGATCCTCACATTGTTACAATCGATGGTCACATTTCCATCAATGTAGAATCCAATGTCTTCAAGTAGATACTTAAGACACATTGATTCACAAATGGCTTGAGCAATACATAATGTATTTACCACGGCTACAATAGGTGGGTAGAGCTAATGTCTTTGTCAGATGATCATGAAAATAAACAAACATAACACAAGGCAATTTATTATCTATGATGATAGAATTTTAAAGCATTCGAGGACCAACTATCATCATATTTGAGATAATTATAGTGTTTTAATCTTCCTTCTTCTAAATTTGAAAACTTGATATCCATCTCCATTGGCTTAAGGGATTTTATATGCAAATTATTTCTATTATGGATGGCCTTGAGATATGTTATATCATAACCAATTTAATTGACATAGTTCTACATTACAATATTTATTCCTACAAATAGTAAGAATGATTAGTTTTATTGAGACACTTGTTTCTCTCTTTTTAGATTTTCCTTATATGGGACATTACACTAAGAATAGATGAATATTTTGTTAGAGTGATAGCGGTCCGACCCCAATTTTGTAATTACTTAATTATGCACCCTTAGAGTTTCCTTGGAAATCTCAAAAGCTAGGGGACTTCAACCCTGTTGCAACCTTGTTATTGATATAGAACACATAAACAAAAGAAAAGAACCATCGAAGTCTAGTAGTACAAAGTGTGCATATTGTATCTTCAAACTCTTGTTTGCATAGAAATGCATAATGTGTATGCAAATTTGTAATCTCCTACTATACTATAATGATATTTTTGTAGGGTAATAGAGAATGTGTATTCCTATTTAATCTTATACTATTCTGAACTTCATCACTCTTTGACGATGTTTTCTACTATACTGTTGTTTTTGTATCACTTAGGGAATAGAGACATACTAGATTTAGTATAGTAAACTCTATTCCCCGAACCTAATTTTCTATGTGAATAATAGGCAAACATTTGGCGACCATGATGGGATAGGGTATTGCTAATAATGCTCGATGAGGAGACGGTTGATTTAGTAATCAAAACAACAAAGTGGTAGAAGGATCTGCATTGCAATCATGCCAACACGTTCAACTAAGTGGTTTTCAAAATATCAAGAACTAAAGGCAACATTTGCAATGGTGGAATCATCTACCTTTCAAAATATGAATAGTTTGGGAGTTAGAGTTTGTGGAAGCAACTAATGATTAGACCAACTAATCACTTTGGTAGATAAAACAGCATGTTAGTGAGAATGTGCTAGAAATAGTACATATAGATGTTTGTTGTCTTACAAAGACCATATCTATGGGCGCTCGCAAGTTTTATGTTACTTTAATTGATGACCATACACGAAACATATAGCTATATTTGATGAAAAAGAAGACTGAGGTTTCCACTCACTTCTTGAATTTTAATGCTATGGTGGAAAAGAAGACATGTCAAATGAGTTCAAAAACTTTCTGAAAAGTCATGGATCTCAACGTCAATTTTCATGTAAGTACACACCACAACATAATGGCATTTTTTAATGCAAAAATAGCCATATTGCAGAAATAGAAAGAGCCTTGATGGTTGAGAAGAATATGTCTCATTATTATTTCTTAGAAGTTGTGCACACTGTTCAAGGAAGTTTGATATATATCACAATTATAAGCCTAATCTAAGCTACATGCTTGAACTTAAAAGTCAATTTATTCAGGCTCCTAGGAAACAACACTTAGATGCTCTCAGGTGCACTCTACGTTATGTGAGTACTAGTTTGGATTATGCATTACTTTATCAAGTTGGTGTAGATTTTCATGTTCATGGATACATCGATGGAGATTGGGTTCATAGTATTCTCGATAGAAGATCTACTAATGGCTTTCTATTCTCATTTGGGAGTGCAATTATTACATGGAGCAGTAAGAAGGAACCCACTGTTGCTTTGTTGAGCACAAAGACTGAGTAGAGAGGTGCTAGAATGTGAGGATGTGAAGCATCATAGTTAGAGATGGTACTTGTAGATTTAGGTATGGAAGTGCACAAGCCAATCACCATCTATTGTGATAATCTTAGCAACATTCAATTACCACGAAATCCTATTTTTCATGCTAGAACAAAGCATATTGAGGTACATTATCACTTCATCAGAGAGAAGGTATTAGTAGGTGATATTGATCTTGTTTATGTGAGGATAGATGATCAGGTTTTTGATATTTTTAGTAAAGCACTTGGAGCAGAGAATCTAAAGAATTGTCTAAAGATGCTTCGATTAGAGGACATGACATTGAGCTTTGAGGGGGAATTTTGAGATTTCAAGCTCAACATGTGATGATCAAGGATGACACATATCACATTTTCATTTCTTTGACATGTATAGTAGTCACGCCACTATATGTCAGGGATACTTGATTGAGCTTTACTAGATTTACCTACCAAGAGTGATGGCACATTTGTTTCTTGCAGCTCACTCATTTGCAGACATTAGGATTTTCCTTATGTATTGTTCTTTATATATTGCACTACATGTATTTTTGTATTAGGTCATTCTTGTACATTCCTTTTATGTAAAAAAGGAAGAAGAAGATCATTCTTTGTTGCCTCAATCTATGTGTGCTCCTCTTTGATTGTGAGAGTGTGCATGTAAGCTCTCTTCCTTATCTCCTTCCTCATGACACAAAGTACTAGCAGTCATTATAGAAGCTCATTTTGGAATGACTAGTGGACACTATGGCACAAAATTAATAGAAAAGAAACTCCTTCAAAGTGGTTTATGGTGGCTGACACTAGAAGCAAGTTTGCGATTATGGGTGGCTTTGTGATGCTTGCCAATGGATGGGTGAACCTAGAGACATTTATCATTTTCACTTACAAACCATCCTACCATTCAAGCAGTTCATAAAAGAGTCTTCATGAGGAACTTGGATTGCCCTATATGAAGACACCAGGAGTAAAGGCACATGCACATGATACAAGGAGAAGTGATCCCGGATCAAGAAGATATGGGAGGATGCAAAATTCAGTGAAACGATTGACATATGATAGTTACATGGCTCGTCATTGTGCGTACATGACCAACGTAATACAAGATGTTGAACCTTCTTGTTTTGAAGATGCAATTGGAAATGCAAATTGGGAGAAAGATATGAATGAGGAGATGGCTGCACTTTATGGGAACAAAACATGGAAGCTAGTTCCATTGCCGAAAGGAAAGAAATCCATAGGCTGCAAATGGGTTTACAAGGTAACACACAATGATGATGGTAGCATAAGCAGGTATAAAGCACGACTAGTAGCAAAAGGATATGCACGGACATATGGCATTGATTATGAGGATAAATTGAGCCCTATAGCTAAAATGTCTACTATCAGAGCACTTGTTGCATCAGCTACAACAAAAGGATGGACTTTGCATCAGATGGTTGTGAAGAATGCTTTCTTACATGGTGAGTTACAGGAAGAAGTATACATGGACCAACCACAAGGATATGAGGATTCAAAGCATCCAGAATATGTTTGTAGGTTGCAACAGGCTTTGTAAGGGCTTAAACAAGCCCCTCGTGCTTGGCATGCAAAAATTGTTCATTACTTAACCACCATTGTGTTTTCTACGTGTGATGCAGATCATTCACTATATGTAAGGAAGTTTGATGATGACATCAGGATTATGTCTATATATGTTGATGACTTTATTGTAGGTGGTTGAAGAAAGCATTAAAGAGGTAAAGCATCTCTTTATGCAGGAATTTGACATGAAGGATCTTGGTGTGCTACACAATTTATTGGGCATTGAGTTTATACATAGAAAAATAGGTATTTGTATGTGACAAAGGCAACATGCCTTGAGTATGCTGCAAAAGTATGGTATGCCTAATTTTAAGCCAATTTATATGCAATTAGATCAAAATTTGAAGTTGGATACTATAACAGGTGGAACATTGAAAAATGCTATTATGTACAAGGAAATTCTACGAACTTTGATATATATCACAATTACAAGGCATGATCTAAGCTACACTATTGTACTTGAAAGTCAATTTATGCAAGTTCCCAAGAAGCCGCATTTAGATACTATGAGGCACACTCTACATTATGTGAGTGCTACTTTGGATTATGCATTGTTTTATGAATCTGGTTTAGATTTGTAGGTTCATGGATACACTGATCCAGATTGGGTTGGTAGCATTCTAGACAGAAGATCTACTAGTGGCTTTCTATTCTCACTTGGGAGTGCATCTATTACATGGAGTAGTAAGAAGCAACCCATTATTTCTTTTTTTAGTACAAAGGTTGAGCATAGAGGCACTGCAATGGCAACATGTGAAGCATCTTGGTTAGGGATGCTACTTATAGATTTAGGTATGGAAGTGCAAAAGCCTATCACCATCTATTGTGATAATCTTAGCAGTATACAGTTAGCATGAAACCCTAATTTTTCATGCTAGAACAAAGCATATGGAGGTACATACTAATTTCATTCAGGGAAAAGGTATTAGCAAGTGATATTGATCTTGTTTATGTGAGGACAGATGAGCGGGTTGCTAATATATTTACTAAAGCACTTGGAGTTGAGAAGTTGAAGAAGTTTTGGAAGATGCTTGGATTACATGACATGACATTGATGCCCGTTGGAGTCTTTAGGATTTAAAAATTTATTGACCCCAAATTTCTTGCCTATCTCATATTCATTTGGATTGACATCACCTTTTAAATTTGCACACAAATGTTTCTTGTTGGACTTTCAGTGCTGCCAAAACTTGCATTCTCTTTGAAGAGGAGAAAAACATGATCTCCTTCGTTAATTCTTTCACTTTCTCACATACACTCTCCATGCTCCCAAAAGCTTAATGACCAAATGTAGGTGGGGGAAAAAACCCTCTTTTTCCTAAAAGAACACGTTTGTGTGACAAAGAGATGTGTTATGTGACCTTGATGCACATTTCATCAACTTTTTGGGGGTACCTTTGCAAGTAACGGTCTTCCATTGAGTGGAAGAGAGCATGCGCAATCTAGAGAACTCCTCAAGTTAGAGGAGAGAGAGAGGTGGAGAGAGAGAGAGAGAGAGATAGGAGTAGAGGGCAAGAGAGATGATTGGGGATGGGAATGAAAATGTTTCCCCCACTCACCCATTCCCTTTGGCCACCTGACACCCCACTCCCCTCACACATGCACACAATACCTTTTTTTGTACACACACATACACACACACACACACACACACACACACACACACATATATATATATATATATATATATATATATATATATATATATATATATATATATATATATATATATATATATATATATATATATATATATATATATATATATATATATATATATATATATATATATCCTATTTTTTCTTTGTAAATTTTTTTTGTGGTTTTTTCCCCCTTTTTTCCCTATTTTTTCAGTTATTTATTTATTTTGTTTTGTTTTGTTTTTTCTTTGTTATAATGTGGATTTTTTCTCTCTTTTTTTTCATTATGTTTTTTTAATGCAAATTTTTCCTTTTCTTTTTCCGAATAGTTTCTTTTCTCTCTTTTTTCTTTTTGTATTATTTTTTATTTTCATTCTTTTTTTCTTCCTTTTTTTCCATTTTTTTCATTTTCCTATCTTGCTTTTGTTTGTTTTGTTTTTTTTTTTTTGTCTTGTCTCTCTAACTCCATTCCTGCTCACACATGGTTATACGATTACCTCTTCATAGCCACCATATTTGATTGTAGATTATTGCCATTTATAAACATCTCCCCTTTGCAAAACAAGTTCAACAACCAAACATTTACTCTACAAAATGGAAACACATAAGTGCACAAAACACAATAATTTATTCATCTAAAAATAATTGAGGAATAACAAGAAAGCGGAAAAGAGGAAATAGTTTTGCAAATACTATAAGGAGAATTATTATATCATAAAGAGTTATCCTAAACTCGTAGCAAAGAGGCAAGGATGAAAGAGTTTGGGATGGTTGTTGCAAAGGCCTATTCACCTAAAAAATAGTCTCCTATACTTGTTTAGAATGAAGAAGGGAAATTTACTATTTACAACTATGGCCCATCTTCACATGAGTATTGTATGTCTCTAATAGACTCAAATGTTTGGTACTCTGATATTGAGGCAATCAAACATATTACCTCATAGCATAGTTTCTTTAGTTCACTTGAGCCTGCACTTATCGAGAATACTATCATGTGTGCTAACCAATCTTCTTATCCTACAATGGAGTTGGCAAGATTATTCTTATTACTCTTGATAGCATCTCTTTCACATTTTTAGATTATTTATGTGTGTTAGGGATCAAGAAATTTTTTTGTTAGTTCCAACATTAGCCAACATTGGCTTGGTTGTCAGATTTATTGATGAAAAAAATGTAGAGTTCATGATCTCTCAGATGGTGATGTTATTATTGCTTATGACATTTAATGTTGTGGGCTATATAAGCTCATACACTATGCAAAATCTATGAATGATTTAGCATGTGCACTTCAAGATTATTAGACTTTCCTAGATGCAAAGCTTTGGCATGCATGCTTTGGTCATTTGATTTTTTCTAGTTTGCTTTGCATGCAAAAGTATGAATTAGTGTCCTCTATGGCAAAACTTGAGGAGCCTTGTAAACATGTCTATGAAGGCTATATTTTGGGCAAAATGTAGCATTCCTCCTTCCCAAAAGATGGTTCCGTTCAAGCTACTCATAAATTACAGCTTGTTCATACTGATGTCTATTGTTTTATATGTTGATGAGATGGTACTCATTGGTCCTGATGAGAAGCATATTGTTGAATTTAAGGCTGACTTGCATGCCTCTTCTGAGATCCCAATGCTTCTTGCCAAGATTATACATGTATCTACGCATAACTCCCACTACAAATGCAATGTTTGATGTCCTAGCTACCATAATATACATGAGACTACCAACAACTAACTCATAAGGAATATTGGCCATGAATTCTTTTTTTTTCATCTGATTTAGAGCAATCATCCTTGCTTAATTTTCACATATGTACATAAAGGTGTATTGAATGCCTTTCCAACCAGCATATTGAACTTGTGAAGTACTTTGGATACATATTCACTTTGAGATAAGTATATGCTTTTCTTACTCCTATCACAAGTAATGAGCATGCCAGTAATATGTTTACCTTCATACCAAATGCCTCATGCATCTTCTTCTTGAGCAATAAAAAGTATCAAAGGACTTCCCAACAATCAACATATCATCGACATAAAGTATCAATCATATGGAGCTGCCAATAGAGCATCTCTTCGTGTAGAGACAACAATCCTCATTGTTGTGAGAATAGCCTAGAGACTTGATAAAAGCATAGAACTTTTGGTACCATTGTGTGCGGGACTTTTTAAGTCCATATGAGGTGTTATTCAGCTTACAAAATAGAATCTCCTTGTTAAGAACTACATACCCTCTCATTGTTCCATATGGAGCTCATATCTAAAATATCCATGTAGGAAAGCAATTTTCACATCCATTTCAACTAACTCTAGGTCCTCCATTGTATTGAATCCAAGAAACATGCACAATGTAGTCATCTTGACTAATGGAGTGAAGATTTTCTTGAAATCAACACCATGTTGTTGCTTAAAAGTTTTTTGCAATCTATTATGGTTTATAGTTTGGAGAAGCACTATTCAATGTGAAGTTTAGCTTATATACCCTTGCACATGGTAAAGCTTTGCTACCCTTCCAAGCAAATTCATTTCTTTGACTTATAGTACAACTTTTGTCTAAGACGTTTGGGTATATGAAGATCTGATTCACACCCAAAAACTTGAAGATGATCATAACATGGTGGCTTCCCTATCCATAAATCCTGTGCCATTTTCAAACCTTTAGGAGTACTAGGTGAAAGGTTAATCACATGAACTACAATCAACATTGCTTCAATGGAAAACCTTGTGAGAGGTTTGCATGATGCAACATAGAAACTACTCTCTCCTGAATATTTCTATTCATCATCTTAACTATGTCTTTATATATTGGGGTATAAGGAGGTGCAAACTCTTCAAGGATTCCTCTAGGCTGAAAAAAATATATAAATTCATGTGAGCTATACTCACCTCCATTCTCTCAATGTAAAGGCTTGAGCTTTATTCCTTTTTAGTCTCAGTTGAATCAAGCCATTTTCTGAAAGTAGGGAATACCCCATCCTTTGACTTAATAGGATATACCCAAACTTCTCTAGTAGCATCCTTTATGAAAACAGTAAAGAGAACCACCTAATGCCCCTTGTGGACATACAACTACACACATTTGTATGAAGGAGATCTAAAGGCTGAATTGAAGAGTCCATGTGTGCATTTTATGCACATTCCTTGTTTGTTTTCCATATTGACAATGCTCACAAAATGAAATATTAGAGGAAGATAACATTGGTAATTAGCCAAAACCAGAAATATTTTCCATTCTGCCATGCGACATGTGGCCCAAATAGCCATGCCATATACAAACCATAACTTGTTCAGTGAAAACTAACATGTGTTCTTTCTAGGATACATATAAAGCATAAATTGAGCCAGATTTTCTTCCTTTTGCAATAACCATATTGCCCTTTGATATACAAAAGGATTGAGAATAGAAGATCACTTTTTAACCAAAGTCACCAAGCTGGCCAATTGAAATCAAATTGTGTGATGACTTAGGCACATGGTGTACTTTATGCATAGTAAATTGTTAACCATCTCTAAGGTCCACAATCACATCAATCAACAGCATCACACCTGCAAGAATCACCAAGTATCATGATACCTAGAGACTTTGTTGCATAAATAGAGAGCCATTCGCTATGTGGTATCACATAGAAAGAAGCACTAAAATCTACTAGCCATGTGTGAGAAAGAGAATCAAACATAAGAGCCTCACTAGGCATAGTACTTTCAAGTGTCAAGACATCAACATCATCAAAAATAACATTAATTTCTTCTATCTTCACAATCAAAGTAGATGGTGCAGGTAACTGTTTAACATGCCCATCAACATGTAGTCCTTTACCTTCAACATTCTTCAACACATAGCATTCGTTCTTCATTTGTTCTTTCTTATGACAATAATTGCACTAGATATACCTCTTCCTTCATTTACTTCTACTCTTATTCCATTGACCATTCTTTTCCTTGTTCATGCTCCTACCACATTGTTGATTCTTTCCTTCATAGGCATCATGAAAACTATACAAATCTCTGCTCTGAGTGCCAACCATAGAATTTCTATAGTTCTCTACACTAAAGAGTGCTCCATATATGTCATTGTAGACAAGTTTACCATCATGTTAAGTATTGCAAATTGCTATGCAAAACATATCCCATGATGATGGCAAGGTGCATAACAACAAGACTACTTTCATTTCATTATACATCTCCATTTCTTTTATCCTATAACTAAGAAAATATAGCATCAAACTCATGTAGATGAGGAATAGAATATAACTTGGATGACATGGTATTCCAAGTTCTATGCCTGAGTTGCCACATTAGTCCTACGCCTTGGAGGAAGCTACTAAAAGCCAAAAAGTGTTGAGAACCATTAGGACAATGCACATGGTACTCTTGACATACCTAGAAAATGCACAAAAACTATATAGGACATAGAGACTTGGAACACATGTTTCATAGTTTTACAAATAGGGTGAAACTTATAGTTTGTGGTTGACCAACCCACTACATGTTTTATTAAAGAACATATACAAAAGTGTTCAACAACCATTTGGACTTTTTCACATGGATACCAATGTTAACATACTCAAGGGTAGAATCAATAACATCCAACATAGAACTTCCATTATAGGATGGGAAAGAAGAAAAAAAGAATATGATGGGAGGCCTTTCTGAATTCATGCCAACATTTGTATGTTGCAACAAGAAGGTGGTGTTGTAGTGTCTGCTTACATAATCTTCACCTAATTGTTGATATATTTAGTTATTGATGTGTGTGAACACACTAGGAATGCTAGGGCACTTTTTTCCCTCTTTAGGAGGTTTTTTTCCCTGGCTTGTATATACACCTATAGCCCTAACGGGTCACTTATCTTTGTATATTCGCTTGGTAATACAGTAAAGATTGTGTGGTGCTCCAAGCTTCTTCTTCTTCTTCTTTTTCTTTGTGCTATCTGCATACTTCCATAGACCTCAAATTCGAAGAATTGGTATCAGATCAGGTCATTGCTTCATCTAGGGCATCATAGACACCCCTCCGGTCACAGTCTCAGAATCGCATGAAAATCGGTGAGCATAGTCAAGGTGATTAGGATTTCAAAATGGCTTTGCTCTATGGTGTCAAAATCATGATTTGAGCTCCTTTTGGCCTTCGAACACACTATCATAGTGCCTATGAAGGCAATTTCATCTTTTTTCCACCAAATATATATATATAGGTTTTGGTTTGCTAGTATAAGCACCTCGAAGTCTACTACAAGTTTAGTAGAAGTTGATAGGGTAGTTCTGTTCAACTTTTTGAGATACAATAATTTTTCTGGATTAGGGTATTTTTGTCAGTGGCCATGGCTAAAGGCAATGATGTATTCTGTATGTTGGCTCTTGTGGATAAGTTGGAGGGTACCAATTAAACATTATGGGCTTATATGATGCATCATGTATTGGTTGCAAAAGGACTGTGGATCGATATTGTGCAAGGTGTTGAAAAACGTCCTGTTACACTTGCAAATACAATTATGGAAGTTGATGCAGATGGCATTCAAGATGTTGATATTCTTCATGTTCATCTTTGTGTTGCGATTCCTGCTACACCTACTGTAGAGCAACTTTGTTGGGATGGCAAAGATGCTCAAGCACATGTGTTGATAGCCTTGTTTGTTAAATGTGCCATTATTTCTAGCATTTACTCTTGTAAAATAGAAAATGATGCTTGGGATACACTTACCACTTTATACCATGCAAGGAATGAGGCTCGTGTTGCATACCTCCAAAAATAGTTGGAGAGTGAGCACATGAATGAAAGCAATTCCATGGACTGCTTTTTGACAAAGATCAAAGATTTAAAGGAGCACTTGATTTCTGCTGATGAAGTCTTTCCTAACAATTCAATGGTGTAGACTGTTCTGAATGGTCTTCTAGATTCATATCAGAGTTTCGCTTCTACTCTTCGATTGATGATGAAAGGCAATCCAAATGCCTTAACATTTGAGGAGTTAGTCTATGTTATATTGTAGGAAGAAAGTCTAGATAGAATAGGTCCATTGTGTGTGTTGCAGATCAAGCTTTCCTCACTAGTGAGAAGGGCAAAGGTAAATGGAGCTTCTCTACTAGCAAGCAGAAATTTGCTAATTTTGCACAATCAAAGAAGGATGACGGAGATGAGAAGAAAAGAGAAGAAAAAATGTTTTTGCAAATACTGTAAAACAAATGATCATGTCATAAAGAGTTGTCCAAAATTGGCTGCAAAAGAGGCAAAGCAAAAAGAGGTTAGAATGGTTGTTGCAGAGGCCTCTACACCCAAAAATGAGTCTCCTAATGTTGTGAAAAATGAAGAATGGGCATTTACTATTGTTTACAATTATGACCCATCTTCTCATGAACAATGTATGTCACCATTGCACTTAAATGTTTGGTACTTTGATAGTGGGGCATTCAAACATATTACCTCGCAATGCAGTTGCTTCACTTTAGTTGAGCCTATCCTGACATGGTATATTGTCACATGTGCCAAAAACTCTTATTCTATCATTGGAGTTGGTAAGATCATTATGACTACTACTAATGGTAGTTCTTTTTACATTTTTGGATGCTTTATTTGTGTGAGAGATCAAGAAAAATTTGTTATTAGTTTCAGCATTAGCCAAGATTGGCTTGATTGTAAAATTTGTTGATGATAGATGTGCAGTTCATGATCTATCAAATGGCGATGTCATTATTACTTCTAGCATTTATGTCATGGGTTGTATAAGCTCACAGACTCTGAAAAATCTTTGAATGATTCAACATGTGTAGTACATGATTCTTAGGGTATGTCAAATGCAAAGCTTTGGCATGCATGCTTTGATCATCTGAATTTTGCTAATTTTCCATGCCTGCAAAAAATCTAAAATGGTTTCCTCTCTACCCAAACTTCAGACACCTAGTAAACATATTCATGGAGATTGTATTTTGAGAAAAAATGCAACGTTCCTCATTCTCAAAAGTGTTACACTTATGTAATCCTCAAGTAGCTTTGATGTAAACATTTTCCCTATACATGGGCACTTTTTAGTCTAGTGTTAGCTAATGGTTTTTTCCCCATGTTACCATATGATCGATACACTCATATGTGGTGGTACTTTGTACTTAGAGATATTGTCCTATTCTACATCTTGAAGCAGTGTGAAAAGAAGCTAAAGAAGTGTGGATATGGAACACTCATCATCAATCACATTAAAGAATTCAATAAGAAAAAAGACAAGAAGCCTTTGAGAGGAACAAGAAGATGAAATTGTGTCAAAGACATTATGATGAAAGTACTTGGCATGCAGAATAACTAGAACGAGTATCAACAACCACATACACTACCCTCGAATAGATGATCCTAGATTGAAGATGATACTTTACCATAGGTGTAGGATACATCAACCTATCCTTATTATCAATATTGCTACATACAAGTGATGCACTCAAAACCATCTAGAGGTTTATTGTAGAAATTTTGTAAGGAAAAATATTGCGCATCGAAGCTTACATCATATGCATAGGAGAAAACCATACCAAATGCTTAGGAGAAGAGGAATTTCCCATTCACCTTGAAAATGTATCTGTGGAAGCTACCTTCATAGTGTGTAGTGATGAAAAATGCATAGGAGTAATCATATTAGGTAAGACTAGCTATATCAAATCTCAATCATGCTCAACCTCGCTCAAGGCAAATTCTTAACAATGGTATATGGAAGACTAGTCTTCAGTTTCCTAGACATACGAGAATTGTATACATGATCAACTTATTACCAAATGATGGATGTTCAAATAGAAAACCTAGAGCCAGAGGTCACACTCATTCCAATCACTAAAGAAGTAGATACAACCTCTTGTTCAACTATTAGGTCCAACAAGACTAGTTCACTAGCAACAATGGAAACACTTGAAGTTCTCAAAGTAAGTAAGGACAATAGGAATGCCATCTAAAGAGCACACACATGAAATCAAAATGAAGAAAAAAGTGTGTACTCACATATTTAAAGAGTTTGAGACTCAAAAGTGAGTAGACCATGAAATGAGAAAACTAACATGGATTAGAGTGAGTTTCCAAGAGCATGGAGTAGACTCCTTAAACTTCTAACCAAGTAAAATGTGGGGAAGAGGCCCTCCTTATATACAGTTGGAGGGGGCTCTCCAAAGTACATCATATGTGGGATGATTCCCCTTGAAGGAGAATGAATACACTCATAGAAGCACATGGAAAGGTACCCAAATAAAATGAGATACAATATAAAAGGTAAATGAAATGGAAATGGAGTATTTCCTAGATACAAAATTAGATGTGCTCTCATATTCTCAATACCCCCTCTATAAAAACATTTTTTAGAGTATGGAAGGCTGCTAGGTTATGAGAGAAATGTCCACCATGAGTGTAGCCGCAACAATGCAAGCACCAAAAAGAAAGTTTCCGTGTGAAAATCTATAGCTTCCAAGTGGGATCAACCATGTGGGATTTCCTAATACTCCATAATATGTCCACCAGATGGATCCAGGGGATGCTCCATAGATATGGCACCAACAAGATAGAGGAAAAGAACAAGATATCAGTAGATGAGATTACCTCCTCGCAAGATAAATAGGATGAATCCATGTGGTATGTGGGAACCTTCAAAGCTTTTACAATATCCATCATTATATGTTTATCACCAAGAAGTAGATCTTGCAAGAATGCAATGTAAAACATGAAGCATGAAATTATAACCACATGGTAGTATATCCATATGTTGTAATCCTCTATGGAATGTGTAAAGTCCTTGTATGTCTTGCTAGCACCATGAAATCCCCCTCTAAACCACGAACATGGCTCAAAAGAAGATCCAACTTAGTGATGTATCCATGTAGATCCTATTCGTGCAGGACAATCACCAATTGATGTTTTGACATGGAAATGAAGTCAAGGATTTGAGAAGAGAACAAGTTGTGAAGCATGAAGGAAGGACACATTCAGAATTTGGAAGATGTGTACACATATGTACATTATGTCAGAGATAGTTCACTTATATCTTTGAGTAGTCATAAGCTTGTAAATTTTTGTCTATATATATACTTGGAAAATGTCGGGACAAGTATGAGAGAAAATGTAGAGCATGAGAGTTGAGTAGAATTAGAAGTCATTAGACACTTATGAAGAGGTTAGAATAGCTCTCTCATCTAGATGTAATTTTTGTCAGAAATGAAGAGAAGTTGCTCCTGATGTCTCTGTGCATTCTCCTTCTATGCTTGATCATTTCAAGAATCCTTTTGTAGATGTCTAAGTCCATAGTTAATGAGTCTATGGTTAAATTTTGAGAGCCTAATTATAAACAAGCTGTGAGAATTATGAGTAGGAACATTCATATGTAAAAGAGTGTTCACAGTTTTCTGAAACAGGCGCATTTTCGATGGTCAATGATTTGATCATTTCTCATTGCACTGATTAAAGTTTTGCATGAGTGAGGACTCAAAATCTAAGTTGAGAGGTAAGCCATCTATGGCTAAAAGCATTTGTTTAAACGGGTTCTAGTTTTAGAGAACCATGTCTTAGAAGTTGCAGGTGTCAAAGTCGACTATACAGAGAGATAGTTTCAGGCATAGGTAGATTGTTTGAATCATTTCTCATAATCTACTTGAAGTATTTTAACTTGGAGGAGGTGTGCAATCACTAGGCAAAACATTCTACAAAGTTTTATCAAAAACTTTACACGAATGATTAGTCAATGAGTGATTAAGGTGGAGCAGACTTTTCTGAGAAATGACTTTCTTCACAGTTAGCTAATTTCTTGATAATTTGGTGCTTGCCTTCAACAATTGGTTGGAGTTTAAAGTTATTCTTGATATAGAGGTGGTCTAACATCAAGGATAGCTTGTTCTCTTGGAGATTAACACTCTCCATTAGTGGTATCAGAGCAGGAAGTATCAAAATTGAGGAAAGGAAGACTCCGACTGCTACAGACATACAAAATTCAACATCTGAAGGTTCAAAAGGTGAAAGCTTGAGGGCAAAGCTTGAGAAGGAGGTCATACGACACCAAGGAAGACAAAAGGAGTGTCATTCAAAGTAAAGGTAACCTTATACTTTATAAAGATTGAAGAATTCAATATACAGGTGAAGAAAAGATGGGAGATTCTCTTCAGATAGAGAAATTGGATAGAAAGAACTATCCAGCATGATCAATGAGGATGGAAGCTCATCTAATGAGCAAAGACTTGATAGGTTATATTACAGGTGAAGAAGAAAAGCCTCAATTCAGAGATCCTAGTGTTCCAACTAGGGAGGAATTATCAGATTTGAAGAATTGGATGAAGAGAGATGCTCAAGCTAGGAGCATTATCTATATGGCAGTCAATGATTACTTGCTACCTCACATTAGAGGTCTTGAAAGTGCAAGTGATATATGGAATGCTTTCGAGAAGCATTTCCAAAATACCACAAAGTCTAGGAAGGCATCCTTGTGGGCAGAATTTACTACATTCAAGAAGAAGGCCTCTCAATCCATCTCAGATTATGTAACCAGAATGAAGGACATTGCAGATTTATTAGGAGCTATTGATGAAGACATTGAGGAGGATAAATTGGTAAGGCAAATCCTCACAGGTTTGAGAGGTGATGACAAATGGAAGCCATTCATTCTATCTACTGAATTATCACTTGATCATTTTACTCCTGACTTAAATCAGTTGCTAGGACATATGTTAACCTTTGAGCAGGATGTCAAAGGTGAAGGTGACAAGAGTACAGGTCATGCAATGTACTCAAAGGATAAGAAGAAAAATAGCAAAGGGAAGCAACAAGCAAATGAAGATGAAGGCACAACTAGTCAAGCCAACTTCCTAAGAGGAAGAGGAGGTGGCAAAGGTAGAGGAAGAGGCAGGAATAATAAAGATGGAGTCAAAGCTTGCTGGATTTGTGGTAAGACAAATCACTTAGCTAATGATTATTGGCATAATACTCAGAGGAATGGTGGATATAATCAGAACTTTAATTCAAGAGGAAGAGGTGGCAGAAATCAAAGAGGTAACTTCAGAGGAAGAGATAGTAGGGGTTACTTTGGAAGAAATGCAGGTAGAGGATTCCAAAGTCAACAATACAATAATACCTACTACAATTATGCTTCAGATCAGAAGGAGGATTCAATTGACATTGATAAAGAATGCAACTTGTGAAAGGCAAAGTCAAGACCAAAGAGTCTTCTACATTGACTCAGGGTGTAGCAATCACCTGAGTGGTAACATAGCATTGATAACTGATTTGGAAAATAAGGTATCTAATAATGTTGTTTAAATAGGTGACAATACAAAGCATAATG
Source organism: Ceratopteris richardii (assembly GCA_020310875.1). NCBI lineage: Eukaryota > Viridiplantae > Streptophyta > Polypodiopsida > Polypodiales > Pteridaceae > Ceratopteris > Ceratopteris richardii. The sequence continues at coordinate 189,873,036 of CM035408.1, read as the reverse complement.
TGAAGTCAATTGGATCAGTGAAGGCCAAGGATGGAAGTACTCTCTTGAGTAAGGTCTTGTATGTTCCAACAATTCCTAAGAATCTGATAAGTGTAGGACAAATTGATGAAAAAGATTATGAAGTTAGATTCACTAATGAAGGAGTGTTTGTGGAAGACCCTAGCAATGGGTATAAACAAATTGTTTCAGGGAAGAAAGAAGGAAGGTTGTTCACATTGAAGATTCAAGGTAATGTTGGTTATGCCTTGTTCACTTATGGAGGACATAAGATCTCTGAGTTAGATCTTTGGCACAAGAGGCTTGGACACTTCAATGAAAGAGGTATCAAAGATATGATTAACAATGGTTCAGTGCTTGGATTGCCTAATGTTGCAAGTCAACATATGACATACAGATGTGAGGCATGTCAATTAGGTAAGGCTCATAAGCAATCTTACTCCAAGCATGGTTTCATGTATTGAGAGAAGCTTGAGTTGGTACACACAGATGTGTGGGGACCATCAAAGGATTTCAGTATCAATGGTTCAAGGTACTATGTGATTTATGTTGATGATGCTACCAGATGGATCACTATCTATGTGATCAAAGATAAGTCATAAGTATTCAATACATTCAAACATTATCATGTGTATGCAGAAAGAATTACAGGTCATAAATTGAAGAGATTAAGGTCAGATGGAGGGGGAGAGTATTTCTCTAATGAGTTCAGTGATTACTTGTGGAATGCAGGTATAAAAAGGGAAATCACTTGCACGTACTCTCCTCAACAAAATGGTGTAGCAGAGAGAAGAAATAGAACTCTTGTTGAGTTTGCAAGGTCAATGATGAAGGAGAAGAATTGCCCAAATTATTTGTGGGCTGAGGCTGTAAATAAAGCCACCTTGGATCATTGTTTACAGCCATCACAATTAAGACACAAGTGAGAACCTAAAGCTGAAAAGTATGTATTCATTGGTTATGATGACAAGCAGATGGGTTATAGATTGTGGAGTCCATCCACAATGTGAAGAGATGGATAGGTATGTACTTGAAGATGAAGAGGTGTTGCAAAATCCTTGATCTACACCAGCCAAATGAACTCCAGGAGTATGTGGTCGGCCCTTTTAGCTTTCCAATGGATGTATTAGACACCCTATGTACCTTGGAAGATCACTCTCAAAAAGATAGATCAAAACAGATAAGTTGGAGTTAGCTCAGAGGTGAAAAACTTGCTATTTTGGATCATACACCTGTCCAACGTTTTGCATAATTCTCTGAGCACAGCACCAATTAACTTAATTCCTCTTGGGGAAGTTAACTTAAAGAGCTAACTTTCAAGAGTAATCTCATCAAAAATAATAAAGCACACACTGAGAATGAGTTCTAACAAGTGATGACATCATCCCGATTTTCACGGGCTGCTACAGTTTGAGACTAGTGAGCAGCAAAATGCACATAACTCCAAATGTAGGAATCCAATGATTATGAAAATTTGTATGGTTATACTATACAGTAAGCTGAATCCAACAAGCTTTAAATCATTGAATTTGCATAAGTACACGCTGAGACACACCTCTGACAAGATGAGTGAAAAAGTCGGGTACCTGACAGAGAAGTGAAAATGAACAGACACTGTTGACTTCAACTGAACATAACTGAAGATTGCAACATCCAAATGACATGCAAATTTGTGAGAATATAGTAAACTTATAGAGCTAACTTTATCAAGTTAAATCACTGAAAATGATGCACCAAGCTCAGAGAAACCATCTCTGCAATCTGACTGAGAAAACTGAGAGATATGGCAGTGAGTAGTACACTTCACAAGAACATGGAAATATGAACCCAAATGATAATGAAAATGAAAGTATATTGCTTGTACAATACAATGGAATTACTGATACATATGTGTGCCTTGTAATCACACCTTGATATGGCATAAAGCTCAGCTCTTGGAGGTCTTCACATAGGTCTCTCTAACCACGACTAAAACTGCCATCTATTTATAGTTGAGTTTGGGAGGCTAACTTCCCTCAATCACTCTCCAATCAATCAATGATTGATTTGATTCTCTACTTACCACAAATCATGAATTCGTGGCTCCTCTTTCCCTTTTTGATCAATTGGACTCGACCACTTAAGATTCTTTCACTTTTACATTAAGTAAACTCTTCAAAAGTTACAAGAGGTAGTTCACAAGTGAACTTTACATAGTCTTCATTTTAAAGCTTCTTTTATGACTTTATGGGACTCAAGCCAATACTTAGGCTTGTCAGACACTTGCTCCAACAGCTCCCCCTCAAGCCAAGTATGCTTGAGGTCTTCAATCTTCCAAGATTACCTGCACACCAATCATAGCCTTGAATTTGCAAAGCTTTGTACCATCCAATGCTTTGGTTAGAATATATGCACATTGTTGATGAGTGGACACATATGATATTTGAATCTCTTTGCTTAGAACCTTCTCTCTTACATAGTGATAATGAACTTCAATATGTTTAGTCCTTGCATGAAAAATAGGATTAGCAGCTAAGTGAATAGAACTCATATTGTCACAAAAAATAGTTGGAGTTCCAAACTCCGATCCAAGATCTTTGAATAATGTCTTCATCCACATAGCTTCTTGTGTAGCTATGGCAAGACCTCTATATTCAGCTTCAGTAGAAGATAGAGCAACTGTGGGTTGCTTCTTGGATGACCATGAAATAAGCTTTGAACCTGCAAAGGTAAGATAACCTGAAGTGCTCCTTCTATCTTCTTTGGAGCCAGCCCAACCTGCATCAGAAAATAGCTTCAAACCTAAATCAGATACATATGGATAATAAAGTCCTTCATTTATGGTTCCTTTGAGATACTTGAGAATCCTTTTGGTAGCATCCATATGTGGTTTCCTTGGTGTGTGCATAAATTGACTTAGCACACTCACACTGTAACATATATCTACTCTTGTCAATGTGGCATAGTTGAGAGTACCCACTAGACTTTGATATGATGTGATGTCCTCTATGAGTTCACCTTCATGTGAGCTCAATTTGTGATTGACCTCCATTGGAGTACCTGCAATCTTACAATCTTGCATCTTGAATTTCGCCATGTCCTTAATGTACTTTCTTTGAGTGAGAAACAAACCATGATCTTTGTAGACAACTTCCAAACCTAGGAAGTAGGTAAGTGAACCCAAATCACTTATCTTGAACTCTTCTCTCATCTGATCTTTGATCTTCTTCATACCATCTGCATCATTTCCTGTCAATATAATATCATCTACATATACACATAAGTAGATGACCTCAGAATTACTCTTTTTGATAAAGAGTGAAGGATGTGCCTTGCTTGGTTGAAAGCCTTTGTCCTGCAAGAATGAAACAAGCCTGAAATTCCAAGCTCTTGGGGCTTGCTTGAGACCATACAATGCTTTGTTAAGTTTACACACATAATCAGGATAAATTTGATTCTCAAAACCAGGTGGTTGTACCATATATACCTCTTCTGTTATCCAACCATTCAAGAATGCATTCTTTACATCTAGTTGAAGTATCTTCCAATTCTTGGAAGAGGCAATACTAAGCAAAGCCCTAATAGTAGGCATCTTTGCCACAGGAGAGAAGGTCTCCTCATAATCAATTCCCTGAGTTTGTGCAAAGCCTTTTGCTACAAGCCTTGCATTATACCTGTTAATGGAACCATCAGAATTCTTCTTGAGTTTATAGACCCATCTTGAGCCTATTACCTTCATGGATGAAGTCTTTGGCACCAAATCCCAAGTGTTGTTTTCCTCAAGTGCTTCAATCTCTTCCTTCATTGCATGCTTCCATTCTGATTTTGCTTTGGCCTCTTCAAATGATGATGGCTCCTCTTCGTTTATGTCCTGTGCTATGTAGATAGAATGTTTACTTACTAATGAGGTGTCAAACCCATACCTTTCTGGTTTTTTCTTTTCCCTCATAGATCTTCTTAGGCCATGATGTGATGATTCTGCCTTATGTCCAAGTTCCTGCAATTTTGAACCTTTAGACTTCCATGCTTTGATCTTTTCCATATGAGATTCTTCATCATCCTTTGAGGTGTCTTGTTCTTCAATCTTTGGTTGTTCTCTACCAAGCTTTGGAAAATCTTCTTCAAGATCATATGGTAAATTGATCTTTCTGCATGAATCTTCATACCATGAATTGTTTTCATCAAAAACTACATCTTTGCTTACCAAGAATCCTTTGTTGATAGGGTTGTATAACCTGTAGCCCTTTTGATTGTTGTCATATCCAATAAATACACACCTTTCTGCCTTTGGATCCATCTTGCCTCTAACCTGTGAAGGAACATGAGCAAAAGCAATACATCCAAAAATTTTACAATGATCTAAGCTTGGTCTTCTTCCATTCCAAGCCTCATATGGAGTCATCCCATCAAGGGATTTTGAAGGCAACCTGTTAATCAAGTAAGTGGTTGTAGATGCAGCCTCAGCCCATAAGTAATTAGGTAAATGCTTTTCATTTAACATAGATGTAGCTCAGTGATGAGTAGCACCTCCTTTAATGTCAATCCGGGAAGACATGAGGATGGTATGAAGACCACGAGCAAGTGGAAGCACAAGTGCGTGAGTGAGAAGCACACAAGCATGCACACACATTCACACACACGCGCACACACAGTAAGAACAAAGAGAGTAGACAATGGAATCACTTCTATTGCAAGAAAGTTCTCATACAAGCTCAAACTACAAGAAGCTAACCAAAAATGAGCTCTCTAGCTCTATTTATAGTTTTTGACTAGCTTTGGCCCTGTCCAGACCTAGTGTCCGGCCTAGTTAAAAATTAGGTTCCAGGGCTTATTTGAGGGCCCAAACGAGATCTAAAAATTATGAAAATTGACAGGCAACTACTTCTAAGGCTCCCCAAGCTCGAGGACTCCTTGGCTTGTACAAAATGGAGCTACAAAAAGGTGAAATGATATTTACAAGGGTTTGTAGTGATGAGAATCACTTTAAAATGATGTGAGGGTTTTGAAAAAAATGATGGGTTGCCTCAGTGCTAGATCTTCATGTGTGTCCGTACTTGCTTCTTCCCGTATACTGTCAACACTCTCCCCCCCCTAGGGTCTGTCGCCTCTGACAGACCTTTGCTCTGCGGGTTGATCAATGTACTTCTGCAGGAGGTCGGTTGCCAATTCTTGTTCTTTGATTCTTAAACCTCTGATCAGGTCTCGTTGCAGAGCCTCCCAATCAACTGTACCAGGCATGTCAGGTTGTGGCATCGTGTAAAGCTCGGAATGCATTGTTTGCTCGCATGCAAAGAGGTGGAGTAAATGCGTAGGCCGTGGCGCGAATACCTCTGAATGTGCTTCCCAAAAGCCCGTGGTGAACATATCGTCGAATGTTTGCTTGTAGCAGGCAGGGAGATATCTTATGCGTGCATGCCATGCGTAAGCCACTCGTATGCTCGGGGTTGTGCTCATATCATATAGTAGGTCGTAATTACCATTAATAAACCCGGGAATAGGAGGTTGAATACGGCATACATTGCGAAAAGTTTTGAGTACAACCTGCATCATATCAAAGATCTTGAGCATCATCTGGGCAGCGACGTCTGGCATGGGGTGGAGACGTGGTATCCAATGTCTGATGGTTGCAATCATGTATGACACCGTGGGAGTACCGGTTGGGGGGGCGATGGCGGGATAATTGAGCCATTCTTTACAGTTCGCGTTATTCTGAACCTTGATTGCAAAAGCTTTCCATGATCTTCGTCTTTGCACTGGCCCAAAACACGGATTGTACTTCAAATGCATGGGGGCGTGATCCCATGTTCGAAGCATTTCTGGGTAAGTTTCGAGTAACTTCTGCCTCCAAGTTGGTTGGAATATGGCCCCTTTTCGTGCCGCTTCTGGTATATCTTCTGGTTCGAACTGTGTGGCAAATGTTGGGCACTTGTTGGTGACTCTTTTGATTTCTGCGTTGTAGTCGGCCAACAATACAAAATAGGGCTTGTATTGCAATTCTGAGCTAGTGATAAGGCGTCTAGAGGCAATGTGCCTGAAGTACTCTGAGTGAAGGATGGTGTCCTCAATGACCTTCATTGCCAGCATCTGAGTGGATATCCGTTCCTGATGAGTTTGCCCCATTTCCTCTACCTGTTTCATCCATGCCGATGGGGGTTCCTCATAGGTATCTTGACCTTCTTCTGTGACGCGTCCTCCTGGGAATGGTTGAGGCTCGTAGGTGTCGTCGAATGCTTCCTCCACTGGAATAATAACTGCTTCTTCTTCTAACGGCTGCTCTGGTGGGGAAGGAGGTCGCTCGTACTGCATCAACTTCAATTTTAATTCTGCAATCTGTTGTTGTAACTCCAGTACATCATTGGTCGTTGAATGTTCAGGTTCAGATGAAGTAGCAACGTCGGTCATCTCTTTAGGTTCCCGTTGGTGTGGTGTAGACTCTTGGGGTCTCTGTAGGTCCTTCAGCTGGTCGGCAAGCTGATCATGTGCTTCTAAAAGATTGGCATAGGTTTCCAAGATCTGTTGTATGCTTTCTGAGGGAACAGCTTGAAATTTAGCTGGGTCTATGGGTGCTCCCGGGGTGTTCTCCATGGCAGCCTCGAGGTTCTCTTGGTTTTGTTGTTGAAGCCGTCTGTTCTCTTCTTGAGCTGCCGCCAGATGTCGTCGTAGCAAGGCCATGTTTCGTTGAAGCCTTGCATTGCGGCCCATTTGATCTCGCAGCTGTTCCTCTATGGCTTTGCTCTCTTCCATATGCCTCGCTTCGAGTTGCGCATTTGCATGTTCGAGGGCGGATATTTTGCTTTGTGACTCCGTATGACTGGACTCCAAAGCATTGACACGCTCTTGGAGTGTTGTTGAGAGGGTGCAAAGCTCTTTGTTATTTTCTTCCAATAATGTATATTCCTGCTTAAGCTGAGTGGCAGCTTCGAGCATGGTGTCGAGTGCAAGACTAAATGAGGTGGATGCGGGGGTAAGGATGGAAGATGCAGGGGGTTGGGAAGTGGGAATGGGAAAAGTGGATGTTGTGCCTACCGTGTGTGGAAGTGGTGATGTGAGTGTAATAACCTGTGATGGTGTTGTGAGAACAGTGGTGGTGGGTGACCCAGCGGATGGTGAGATGTCCATGGGGTCGGACATGAGAGAGTGTGATTCGTGAAATGTGAACACCGGGATGGTGGGTGGTGTGATAGTGGTGGTTGTGAATGTGGGGAAGTGAATTTGGGGAAGGGACTTTTTATTATGTTCATCAACCTGTTGAAGAATGTTTACAAGTTGGGTCCAGAAGGAGGGTTGGGTGATTAGTGTGGTGCCCGAGGCAGTTACAAGGGACGGGGTAGGTAGAGTTTGGGAGGGAGGAAATGGAGGGGTGGAGGGTAAAGGAAGGGAAAGAGTCTGTCTAGTGACAGATGGTTGTCCAAAGGCATGGAGGAAGGAAGGGTGACCTAGTTGGGGTTCAAAAATCTGAGTGACAGAGATGGATGAGGGTGAAGGAAGGAAAGTGGAAACGGGGGTGTGTACAATGGTCTCACTATAGGAGGAGAATGGTTGTGTAGAAAGACACGTGGAGAGAGGCTCTGAGGGTGGGGTAGGAGATGATGGGGGGGATGGTGCATGCGTAATTTCCTCCGGTTCATCATTGGGCCTAGGGCTAATCATGTGAACATCTTCTGATGTGGACGTAGCTAACGCGGTAGATACTTCCATCTGAATCATCTTTCCTTGTCGAGGCCGTGTATCAATTCTTCTTTGATCATAAGCAGGGTTCTCTCGATAGACCAAGGTTCTCATTGCTTCACTGATGCCACAAGTGTCCGCCAAAAGATTTAGCGATTCTACAAAATGGGGGTCGATATGCTCCGACTGCAACATCTGGTTTACTAGGGCCCTATTTGCTTCTTCTGACATTTTATGGCGTCGTTGTACCTGCTTGATTGTTCGGTATAGTCGTTTGAGCTGTGCCGTATATGCAGGGGCTTCGTCTTCACTCTCTTCCGGGTTATCTCTTGGTGCCTTCTCCTGAGCTTGTGTGCTTAGTCTTTGAGGAAGTTGTGCCACTCCTATCTCCTGTACACTGCTTGTCTCGCCTCGTGCATGTTCTCTTTGGGCTGATGTCCCCGGATCGACATTGTCAGGGCAACCCTTCACTGTCTGATAGATGAGCCGTCTGCAGAAATGTTTCAAAATCAAAGTTTGGGTCCTCGGTGAAGGTGGCCATCGCTGCAAATTCTGCATCGGTAGGTAGTGGAGGGGCAGAAGGAGTGGGTTGTACCACCTCTCTTGGTTGAGACTCTTGGAGATGGATTGTGATAGGTGCCACCTGGGCTTCCTCTCTAGTGGAGACTTCGGCGGTGGTTACTGGAGGGATCAGGACCTGTGAAAGGGATCCACGCATTCTTTTTGCAGGCTGACTCCCTGACTTTTGCCCTTTGAACAGCTCCAGGTGTGCATACTTTAGGGCTCGAGCAACTGGCACATCATATGCCAGACATCTGTAGATGATTCTTGTCAGCACACAACAACCATGTAAAGTGGGCTTCCTCGCCCCCCGCTTGCCAGCCTCATATACCTGATCTAAGATCCATACCGGCATCTTAATGGGCAAGCTTCCGGTCTCTGCTAAATACAACCCGTACCATATCTTCTTGTGAGGCTGAGTGAAACGGTCCTGAGCGGGAAATGCGAAGTGCTGGAGGCACATCCGCAGAGGTATGGCGATGTTGGGGGTGAGGGCGCACATTTCTTTGAGCTTCTTGACTCTATTGCTTTTCATTGATTCTGGTATCAAGGGGTCGCGATCTGAAGGCACATGAGTGCCATACATTTGAAGGGCTTCCCTGATTAACGTTACATTTAATTCAAACTTCCTCATCTCCTCCAGATTGGATAAGGAGGGCACCCAGAATGTGCCTGAATGATCTTTATCCCCGGTAGGTTTCAACGTAGCAATCAAGTAGTAGCACCTGAGGAAGTCGGGTTTAGGTAGAGCTGCACTGAAGTAAGCTTGTAGTCCTGCCTTTTGCCAGATATCCAGAAGTGGAGCTGCATTCTGTAAGGTCTCAAATTCTCTTGAAAAGAATTGGAAGGTCCACCAAACCCCTCCACACTCCATCTTGGACTCCCAGATGTGATCTGCGTCTTCCAAATCCCCTGGCATTTCATTGAACCAATGGGAGTGCCCTTTTACTCTTTCGGTTAGTCCATTGGGTGGATCTGGAATAGGAATCCTTCGCACATTCAAGAATTCTTCAGGCCGAGCTGTTGGTGGAGCTTCCACTGGCATGGCATCCCAATTGATAGGAGCACCAGATCCTGCCTGAGAGCTTGTGCCTGCCGCGGTTGCCATGAGAGTAGGTTGCTTATCTGTTGGAAGACGAAAGGCACATTAGTGTTGCATAGGAAACAAGATGTAATGGTGTTCCCTTCACAATACTAACATGACAATCCCGGAGGTTAGTGGTTAGTGGCGAGGTGTTTATGATATGTGTGAGTGGTGATTAAAGGTCAGTGTCATCCTAGATGCATACTTTGGTTATGCAATGGGCTCGGAATGCTCCTGTGTTAGTGTGGACGGATTTACAGAATAGGGTCAGGGGGTTTAGTACACAGTTTAATTCTCCACACTTTGATAGAGGAGTCGTAGCTCTTAGAGCTAAGGACAGGTGAAGATTTCGGTATGAGAGTGTGATGTATTTGGGACCTTTTGGTACCCCTTTCCAGACATTCCTGGGGTTGTTGGGAGTGGGGACAGTGAGAGGTGTAGGTATCTTGTCACTTTCTGAGTTGTTGGCCAAGAGTGCTTGTGAAAGCTGCTTCATCCTAGTGCCTGAAGGTGAAGTACTTTGGGCTTGTAAGCAAGCCTTGGGCACCCATATCTGTCTGGCATTAGGGGTGGCCTTCATTGACCGCTTAGGAACCCAAATAGAAATGGTATGCCTAGGGGTTATCCTAGGGGGCTTCTTCACTTTGTTCCTTGATGGTGAGGCTCGTTTCTTGTCTCCTTGAGAATCTGCTATTGGAGCTGTGGGTTTTCCATCCTTGCGTATCCAGATCTGCTTCACGCCACGAGATGCTCCATGTTGCGCGGGTTGGCGCTCCTGCCTCTTGATCAGCGGCCTCCTTCGTGTAGAGTGATGTTCGGTCCGTTCGTTTAGAATCTTCTTTGGATCAGTTAGGAACTCCTTCTTGGCTCCTGAACCTTCAGTAAGATTGACATTCCTCTGCACCATAGAAGTTTGGACAAGCACAACATGGTTATCTTCGTGTGGATTCCTGGAGGGACCAGGAGTTGGTGCCTGTTCTATTGGTTTGAGCGCTTGATTTTCTAATTCAATCGTGAGACGACTTTGGCCTACCCAAGCCTGAAGAAGTCCACTTTTTAGGTTGAGGTTGACTACGTGATCATAGATCCAGTCTTGGCCTCAGACAAGAGGTTCGGTCAGATCCTCGTCTTCACACACTAGCACTTTTGCTGGCATGAGGACCTCTTGTATGTAGAGGGGAAGATCCACCTCTCCCATACAAGGGGTTTCAACACCTCCTAATCCTATCAGATATGCTTCTAGGGGATTTACCTCCAATTGCAGCTGCTGGCAATAAAAGAGCCGAACTGCACTTGTGGCTGCTCCTGAATCAATTAAAGCCCTCACGCTTGTTGTGCTGTCTCTTTGTCCTATTTCTAGGGTCACAAAAGGTCGTCGGTCCACTATCTTATGGGTACGTTCACCTGAAGCCTCACACATGGCCATGTGATAGCCTGGAGACTCTTGAGTGTCAGTCATAGGCTGGTCCCTTCCTTGTCTCCTCAACTTCATTCGTCTGATACGCTCTAAGGCCTCTGCCTGTGCTTCTTCTCGAATTCGTTTTTCCTCCTCTTTACGTTGCTTAGCAATATTGAGTCGGCTTAGCATCTCCTCCGTGAGGGGTTCCTGATACAGCTTGACTCTGCATCCGCTAATATAGTTTGGGAGGACATCCCCCTCTAAAGTGGCTAGTTGTACTGCTCCACTCGTGGAGATCCTATTAATGATCATAGGTCCGTAGCCTCTCTTTTCTAGCTTTCTTGCGTGTTGTTTCAATGTGTAGACTAACACTAGATCTCCTGCTTTCAAGCCCTTATCCTTCACATGGGCATCAAAGTATGCCTTTTGCCGTTTCTTTGCAGCATAGATGCCTGCTGCTGCTCGTAGCCTCGTCTCACCTAAACGCTCTAGATCAAAGATCCTAGAGGACAACTCGTGTCCATTCCACTCATGCTCTTGTGCTACTCTTAAAGCTGGAATTAGGAAATCTAAGGGTAGCACCGCATTTTGTCCGAAGACCATCTGAAATGGGGTGGCATTGAGTACCGTTTTGTAAGCAACTCGGTATGCCCAAACAGCATGATGAAGTTGTTTGTCCCAATCAGAGCGTTTATTATTTACAAGTTTCGTCAATACATTACACAGGATCTTATTCGTGCTCTCCGCTTGTCCGTTAGCCTGTGGGTGATAGGGTGCAGATTTCTTATGTATCACCATGAATTCTTGAAGGAGATTTTCAATGACCTCATTCAAGAAGTGCGTACCTCTATCACTAACCAACTCTATTGGTAACCCATATCTAGTGAACACATTTTCGAATAAGAACTTAGCCGTCGTTTGAGCATCATTCTTTGTCGTGGCTTTTACTTCCACCCACTTTGTAAGGTAATCTGTGGCTACAATAATGTATTCTGCATGGGAGTTCCTAGCTGGGGGGTTGATGGGACCTACAAAGTCTATACCCCACTTTGAAAATGCACGTCCTCCCATCATTGGCCTTAAGGGCATTTCATCTTTTCTTATCGGATATTGGGCACGTTGGCATGTGTCGCAACTCTTCACATAAGTATGTGCATCCATATGAAGAGTGGGCCACCAAAGTCCGGAGAATAGAATGGTCATAATTACTCTGTCTGGCCCAAAGTGTCCACCTACAGCACCGCTGTGTGCAGCTTCTAAGACTTTCAAATAGTCTGATTCATGAATGCACAGTCTTAGGTACCCATCCTTGCCTCTTCGATATAGGTTGTCTCCTACTAAGGCATAGTCTTGAGCCTCTTGCTCCATGCTCCGTTTTCGTGCAAGACTAGCCTGATTGGGTAATGTTCCCGATCTCATGAACTCGACCAATGGAGCACTCCAATCTGGGATTAATGACACGTGATAAAGAGTGGCATGTTCCACTGGGGTTCTCTTCTGGCACACTGAACAATTGTGAATCCACTCTTGTATTTCTTTGTCCATGCTAGGCCAATACACTCCTAAGCGTTTTAGATTCTGCAATGTTCGTTGTTTAGAGTAGTGATTCCCTAGCAATCCCTCATGGGCTTGTTGCAACCAACTAGTATGTTCATCGTCCTCGACACAACATGCTAATACGCCCTCGGCATCTTGCTTGTACATACTTCCGGCCAATATTTGATACTTTAGTGATTTTACAATTTCCTCTTTGCTTGTTTTCACATTCTTATTTGCAGGCCCGAAGGTTAGGACTGGTACCAACTTATTTGCCCATTTAGGAACAACTTCTAAATTGAACAGATAAGAATCGGGCAATTCATCAGACACTCCTTGCGGTGGCTCTCCTGACGTGATGCGAGAAAGATGGTCAGCCCTAAGATGGGTTCTACCTTTCCTGACAACAACTTCAAAGTCGTATTCCATTAGTAAGAGGAACCATCTTACTAAGCGGCCTGTATTGCAAGGTTTATTGACCAAATATAGTAAAGCTTGATGATCAGTGAAAAACTTGAACTTATTGGCTAATAGATAGTGTCTAAACTTCTTCACAGCATATACCATGCCTAAGCCTTCTCTCTCCGTTGTGGTGTAATTTCGTTCAGCTGCATTTAATTGCCTACTAGCATATGCTATCGGCAAATCTAGGTTTCCTTCACCTGTGGGTTGTGCTAGCACACATCCTATTGCATGATTGGAGGCATCTACATGGACATGAAAGGGCTTGCTCCAATCCGGAGTAGTCAATATTGGTGCTGTGCACAAACGTCTTTTCAGCTCGTTGAAAGAATTCTCGCATTCCTCGTTCCACTCAAAGTTTGTTAACAACCCATAAAGAGGTTTAGCTATGATGGCATACATGTGGATAAACCTACGGTAATATCCGCAATGGCCCATAAAGGCTTGTACCTCTTTAACATTCCTTGGTCTGGGCAACTCTGCTATTGCTCTTACATTGTCTTCATCTGTTGAAATTCCATTCTTAGAAACGATGTGACCTAAGATCTTACCTTGTCGTACCATAAACACACACTTCTCTGGATTCAGACACACTCGATAATCTCTACACTTGTTGAAGATTTGCCTGAGCTCAGGGATGTGGTAACTTCTTTCTTGGGAATGAGCGCATAAATCATCCACATATACTTCTAAGCTCTTTCGCAAGAACTCTTTGAAGACATGACACATGAGTCTTTGGAATGTTGCAGGTGCATTGGTGAGCCCAAATGGCATCACACGAAATGCAAAGATTCCCCATTCTGTGGCAAAGGCCGTTTTGTGTTGATCTTCGGGGGCAATGGCTACTTGGTTGTAGCCTGAAAATCCATCAAGGAAGCTGTAAACTTCCTTGCCTGCAACACGCTCCAAAAGATGTTCGGTGATTGGAAGTGGATAACTATCTCTGATCGTAGCGGCATTGACTTTTTTAAGGTTAATGCACACTCGCAATTTCCCATTCTTCTTGGGCACCACTACAATGGGGGACACCCATTCAGTGTGCTCAATCTCATAGATGAATCCGGCTTCAATCAGCCTGTCAATTTCCTCTTTTATTTTGGCCGCATAATTGTCATTATATGTGTAGGGTTTCTGTTTGGTGGGCTTAGCATCAGCGGTCATCGGAATCGTATGAGAGCAAATCTCTGGATCTACTCCTTTCAAGTCTCTATAATGCCATGCGAACACATCCCTATATTCCCTTAATAGAGCTACAAGCTCTGCTTCTTCTTCTGCACTTAGGTCGTCTCCTATGTACGTACATCGCTCTTCGTTCCCTTCAATGGTCACTACAATTTTTTTGGTCTTTTCTTTATTGTCATATGCTTCTCCTATAATGGCCTCTCTCTTAGGCATTCGTACCAAAATTTTCCGGTCTTCCACTTCATATTTCTTGAAATTTTCTGGTACTTCAAACAATGATTCTTCCTCTTCTTGTCTTACTGCTTTTCTTTTCTTTTTCTTTTGACCTCCTTCACTTCCTTTCTTTAAACTTATCGTTTTAATACTTGCAAGAGGTTCTTCTTCTTTTTGGGTTAACACTCCTATGTCTTCTAAGTAGTGTTCCTCTGAGTCAAAGTAAGTATCCATCACAATGGATTCTAGATCATCATCACTCTCTTCTTCTTCAATGAACTCACTAGGATCACACTCTTCCAACAAGGGCTGACACATGAACACCGAAATATCATAACCCTCCTCATCACAATGGGGTGTCCATTGTTCTTCATTGACTGCAATGTCCATGGTAGCCAAGATTTCTGCCCAACCATGAGGCTCAAATTCCTCATCTGGAAATATCATTGGTGTATAGGCTGGGTCTTTTATTGGTCTATCTCCTGGGGAAGTTCCTTCTTCTCTCGCTTTTAGGCGCTTTTCCTCTTCCTCTGCGACCTTGCACATCCACAAGTGAGTATCTTCATGCAACCAGGATGGTTCAGGTGAACTTCCAGAATGCACGGAGATAGAGTCCTCTTTCACTTTGTGGATAGGATTCCACTGTAGGGGTGGTACATCTCTGAAGGTGTGATCCTTCAGATTGACCTTGGTGGTGACCCCTAAGTGCTGTAAGTACAAGGAGTTGGTTCCCCAATCATGTACTATTTGCAATTGTCGTAGGAAAGGTCTTCCTAGGATCATCTCGTAAACATTATTCTTCTCAAAGTCACATATAGCAAACGTATGCTCAAACTCTACACCACAAGTGGTTAGAGTTATCCCTTCAAGCAATCCGAGAGGTCTTTCAAAATGACCATCTGCCATTTGAAGTTTCATTCTCGTTGGTCTTAAGGTGGGTTTGCCCCATCGCTTCCACAGAGAGGTGGTCGCAATAGCAACACCGGCACCCGAATCCACAATTGCTTTGGTTGTGTAAGCTTGATAGGTGATTGGAAGATAAGTGTTACCTTCTTCACCTTCGCTCATGTCTCCTATCTTGTCGAGAGGTATCCCTGGTACTTTTTGTTTAGAGCCTACTTTTGGTGTATTGGATTCAAGTTCTGGGACCTGATCCTTCACATGATTCCAGAGCTCCGGTTTTGCCTTGAGGAGTTCCTCTACAGTGAGGTGACATTGAACCTTAGTGTTCTTCACAACATTAGTGTTCCTGGGAATCACTGAGTCTTCATTTCTTACCAATATCGTGGGAGCTCTGATCTGGAGAGATTCAGATTCCCATGGGCCTGTGAAATGAGGCAACTCTTGTAAAGAATTAGATTCAAAATCTAATCTCTCATCCTCTTGTTGCTCTGCTTGATCCCCATAGATAGAGGGAATGTCTTGGGGAAATTGATCACGAAGATCATCAATCTCCGGAATGGGAGGGGAATCACCCTTCTCCTTGGCCCATTTCTCTTCTTGTATTTCCTGCAAGAACTCTTGAGAGTACTGTTGAATTGAAGGAGGTATTCCAGCATCCGTGGAATTAGGAACATAAGCTCCCTTTGGTGGTGAGCTTCCTCTTTCAACAACTGGTTGAGCCTGTGGAGGTAAAGAAACTTGTGATTTGTTTACCAACTGCTCTAATCTTTCTAGTAAGCCTTGGAAATGCAAATCCGGCTTGACAGAGTTTGTCTGATTGAACTTTTGACTAGTCTCAAGTATAGCTTGAGCTTGTTCTACCATTTTCATGCACATTTTCATCCGTTCAATCTCTAAATCTGCTCTAGGGTAACTCTTGTCTAGGTTTGCAGCTGTTGGCCCTTCTTGAAGTCGAGCCTGGTAGGCCTTGAACATCATGTCCAAGCCTTCAAGAGTGGGGTCAGCTAATACTGATCCTACTCGGGGTGGTGGGTGGGTTACGAGGGGTGTATTAGAGGGTGGAGAAATGGAGGGTGATGGGGATGGTAGTGGTGGAAGTGTGTGGGAGTGCGGTTGAGATGTGATCTCTATGATTTTTGCCTTGGTTTCTCTCACGCTTTCTTCAAGTTCGTTTATCTTTTTTGCCCATTGCCTCGGCGCTAGTTCTCTTTTTGGGTATGCTCTCTGTTTCACTCACCTCGGGGCTCTTTTCGGGACCAACACCTTGGTGTTGTTGAAGTGCCTGGGCTCTTGTGATCACCTGCACAGGTGCAGTGGAAGCCACACTCCCTGTGGAGTCTACAACTAACCCAACGACATTGATAGGAGTGATTTTAGGCATGTTATTAGGGTTCTTCGGGCAATCTCGTAGGAGATGCTCTTTCCCGCAATCTTGACAGAAGCCCTGAATGGTTACTGGTTGAGGTTGTGTACGGACAGGTAGTGGACAATCACGTACAAGGTGATCTCCCTGACATCTGAAGCATGGTCCTCTAGGAAATGGGGGTCGTACCTGCCTAGGTTGAGGTCTAGAGTTGGGGTTTGTGTACATGACATTAGAATACTCCGGTTCCCCACTATTTTCACTTGGGTCCTCATAGTAGTATGACTCGTTATGCTCGGGTGACTGCATGTAGTAAGCCTGTGGGCTATCAATATGTGCGGCGTCAAAACTATGGTCACTTGGATCACTGTCTGATAGCAATGGGGTGACTGGAACTATGGCTCTATTCGGATTTTCTTCAGTCGATGCATATTTCACTGGGATCACATTGGTTGGAGCAGGGGGTTGCTGCACTAGGACTGGTTGAGGTCTCTGCTGCCCTTGATAAGGTGGCTGATAAGTTTGTTGTGGTCTGTTGTATTGTGGTGATGGGTACTGATTTTGGTACCTACCATGTTGTGGATATGGCTGAGGATAATTTTGCCTAACAGTTTGTTTGTTATATGGGCAGTCTTGTGCCGTGTGATTGGTGTACCTGTGCTCTATGGTGCAGTACTGGCTACTAGGATTCACCTGAGGTTGGGCCATAATGGGTTGGGCTACCTTCTCTGCAAGTTCCTCGATGGATGTGGATTGACCAGATGCCATGTTACTAGAGATATCAGAATCCTTATAGATTTTTGATAGTTCTAATTCCTCACCTAGATTGTCCTCAATGTCTATGCACATGCGCACGCACTCCTCTATCGTTCTAGGGTCCTTCAGGTACACATATGACCTGAGCTTAGTGCTCAACAATCCGTCTAGGAACAAGGCCACTTGTTTGGTTGGTGTGGGTAACTCCGGCATAGGGCATCTCTCCAGGTACTGTCTAAATCTTCTTCCAGCTAGTCTGACCGTCTCTTGAGGTGTTTGTTTGAAGCTATGAATTAGTGAGGAGGTGTTATGCCTGATTCCACGCTTAGAAAACTCAACAATAAATGCCTCTAAGAGTTGGTCTATGTTTCTGAAATGCCTCTCATTCAGTGGTTGGAACCACGTAAGGGCAGTGTTCCTAAGGGTTAGACCGAAAGCATTATATTGTGTGAATAGGTCCTCCACCTGTTCAGCTTTCAACACTTGTCGAAATTCTGCCACATGGTCATAAGGGTCTCCCGTGCCATCGAAATAATTCTTCATGGACTTCACCAGTTGAGTTGGTCGCAGGGTCCTAGTGTGTTCTCTCGGCCTTGGCAAAGGGAAATCATCAATATTCCTTTGATTCCATGGGGTTCTATGTCTCTCAGGTTCCACTCTATTCCTTTCTGTTCCCGTTCTTTCTCTTCCCAGGGAGTTGGCAAAACTTACCTCAGGTTTGTCTCTACTTCTATCTCTTTGAGCTTCATGAGCTTGGGAGGTCCCAGCTCCTTGGTGACCAAAGGACACATTAGACCTTGGTTGGGGAAAAACAAATTCACCCTTCCATGTGTAAGCATGCCTGCCATGCTCAGTGACCACGAAGATTCTCTCTGATGCATTGTCTAGGTAGGTTACTTGGCCTGGGCTATCAGGGTCTTTAAACTCATAGATTGTGAGGGCACTCACTTCCTGAGATTGAGAAGATTTATATCTCCAAAAAGCCTCATCGGTTTCTCGGTTTAAAAGCAGATCTATGCTTTTATTATCCTATGGAATCCATTCTGGGGTCATGATTCTGGTCAAGACAGATTTACCACGGGGAGTTCTTGGCTCTCTCTCTAAGTTCCCTTGCTCTATATCACCCATGTCGGTCTCCGCAATCACATTTCCAAACTCATCAGTTCTATCAGGAAGAGTGGTGACTACATATATGGTCCCTTCTTTATCTAGGTAGGCTCCATTCTCAAACTTGACTACCGGATGGTCTAATCCATGGGGTTGATCGGGGTTCTTAATCTGGACCACCGATCTTCTCAGTCCGTCTTCGTAGATGCGAGCACCTAGACGATTCGTCCGGATATATTCCAATTGAGTCTTATAAGGCCCTTCTGGCTTTTCTAGATAAGCCAACCCTGAACTACCTACTGATCTCTCCATGTGATAGGACATCTCAGAATCACTTGTTTCTGATCTGGGAGTATATGGGTAATCACTCAACTGCTGGGCCCAAGACCTGGCAGTGTGATTGACACTAGCTTCAGAAGATCTGAGGCTTTGTCTGTCTCGGCCTAAGTGTCTGCCTGATCTAAGGTTCATATGCCTGATTTGTTTACCCCCCTGGAACCCAAGCACACTCTCGTTGCAGGTTGATTTTGCCCCAATCACTTTGTTCTTTTTAGTTGAATATTATGTTTATGGTCTTGTCTGAAATTGCGTCGTCAGGAGTACTTAAGTGAATTTCCGCACTTGATGAGTGATCGATTCCCGTTTACCTTTTGTCCCTTAGGGTTTTTGCACTTAAGACCTATTTACTTCTTGCACTTTGTTGATTAATATTCTTGGACTTGATTCGTGCCTAACGTTGCCCTAATTAATTACCACACCTAAGTCGTACTTAGCCTAGGCTAGAAATTGACAAAGGAGGGTTGAGAGATCTTCCAACCTCAATTAGCTGGTTGACC
Source organism: Ceratopteris richardii (assembly GCA_020310875.1). Classification (NCBI taxonomy): domain Eukaryota; kingdom Viridiplantae; phylum Streptophyta; class Polypodiopsida; order Polypodiales; family Pteridaceae; genus Ceratopteris; species Ceratopteris richardii. Next base: position 189,853,990 of record CM035408.1, on the reverse strand, counting down.
AGACTGCTACACAAGCCCAGGAAGCCTTCTCCCAAGCTCGGTACTCACCCTTGCTAGCTTGCTTTGGATTGCCTTGAGTGCACATAAAGTTCCTGCAAAAACTCACCAGTTAGTATAGCTTTATTGCCACAAGTATTTGAAAGACACACTTCAATAATTTTAGTCCCCCTGGAGTAACTCACTGTACCCCCTGAATCTGAGAACAACTTAGTTCCACCTAAAGGTCAACTTAAAAATGCATGTTCTAAAACTCCGCATATGATTCTTACAAAAACCAATCGAGGTCCACGTAGGATTCTCCACGAGCTTTCCAACGAGACCAAAATCTCATCAATCGGAGTTCGTATGGTCAAGTTATGACCATTCAGGCACTATAGGGTCAAAACAGGCTCTCAGGGTTCAGGAGATCCCTCTCTGGTTTCTGGGTCTTTTGCCCACTTCCAAGGTTCTAAAGTTATACCAAGGTGCCTAAAATTAAGCTCAACTACCCTTCCAATCACTCAAAAAATTAACTCTCAATTTTCATGCGTTAAAGGCCGTGTATCGCGATAGGTCGGGTCGAGGTGTCGCGATAGGTCGAGGTGTCGCGATAGGTCGAAGTGTCGCGATAGGTCGAGGTGTCGCGATAGGTCGAAGTGTCGCGATAGGTCGTGAGGTGTCGCGATAGGTCGGGGTGTCGCGATAGGTCGTGAGGTGTCTCGATAGGTCGGGGTGTCGCGATAGGTCGTGAGGTGTCGCGATAGGTCGAGGTGTCGCGATAGGTCGGGGTGTCGCGATAGGTCGGGGTGTCGCGATAGGTCGGGGTGTCGCGATAGGTCGTGAGGTGTCGCGATAGGTCGGGGTGTCGCGATAGGTCGGGGTGTCGCGATAGGTCGGGGTGTCGCGATAGGTCGGGGTGTCGCGATAGGTCGTGAGGTGTCGCGATAGGTCGAGGTGTCGCGATAGGTCGTGAGGTGTCGCGATAGGTCGTGGGGTGTCGCGATAGGTCGTGAGGTGTCGCGATACCTCGAGGTGTCGCGATAGCTCGGGATATGGTGAATTTTTCTGTTCTGTCTAGTGTTCCTGGGAGCTCTAGGCCTGCGCAGTGTCGTGGTGCACTCAGAATCGTGATTGGGTGAACTTTTCGGAGTGTCGCGATAGCTCGAGCTCAACGCCTCGGGGACTGTGCAGACAATTTCTGTACCTGCTGAGCTTGCTGGAGATGATGATGGAGCTGCCACCTGCAAGAAACATGCAAAAAACACACAAAGACAAGCACGCACAATCGCTCTCTCTCAAACTCGTACACAACAAATGAGGGAATGATAGGGAAGAGGGAATATGTAGTGGAGAAGGAGGTGGAGGTGGAAATGGAGAATGAGGTGAAGATGAAGATGGAGATGGAAAAAAAAATCAGAAATTTACCTACTACTTACCATTCCAACGCGTCCTCTCTACGTCTTACCATCACACGCTCGTCCTCAAGGCTCGATCCCCGGCAACGGCGCCAAAATTTGGTGTAGCTCAGTGATGAGTAGCACCTCCTTTAATGTCAATCCGGGAAGACATGAGGATGGTATGAAGACCACGAGCAAGTGGAAGCACAAGTGCGTGAGTGAGAAGCACACAAGCACGCACACACATTCACACACACGCGCACACACAGTAAGAACAAAGAGAGTAGACAATGGAATCACTTCTATTGCAAGAAAGTTCTCATACAAGCTCAAACTACAAGAAGCTAACCAAAAATGAGCTCTCTAGCTCTATTTATAGTTTTTGACTAGCTTTGGCCCTGTCCAGACCTAGTGTCCTGCCTAGTTAAAAATTAGGTTCCAGGGCTTATTTGAGGGCCCAAACGAGATCTAAAAATTATGAAAATTGACAGGCAACTACTTCTAAGGCTCCCCAAGCTCGAGGACTCCTCGGCTTGTACAAAATGGAGCTACAAAAAGGTGAAATGATATTTACAAGGGTTTGTAGTGATGAGAATCACTTTAAAATGATGTGAGGGTTTTGAAAAAAATGATGGGTTGCCTCAGTGCTAGATCTGCATGTGTGTCCGTACTTGCTTCTTCCCGTATACTGTCAACAATAGACCTTGCAGCTTCAACAATTGTCCTATTCCTCCTTTTTGCCACTCCATTTTGCTCAGGAGTGTACCTTGTAGTTACCTCTCTTTTGATTCCTCTTTCTTGAAGAAAAGAATCAAAACTCATGGGAGAAGTATTCTCCACCTCCATCTGACCTTAATCTTTTTAGTGATTTACCTGTTTGATTCTCCACAAGAGACAAATATCTTTTGAAACATGAAAAAACTTCATCTTTGTGTTTCATAAAGAATAGGATAGTCCATCTGCTGCAATCATCAATAGAGACATAATACCTTGATCCAGATATTGAAGCTTCCTTGCTAGGTCCCCATACATCTGTATGAACCAACTCCAAGAGATCTCCATGCATATAACCTTTCTTCATGAATGGTAACCTGTGAGACTTTCCAAATTGACATGCACTAAACTTATAAATCATATGTTGTTTTGACAAATTAGGGAGTCCAAGTACACTTTGGTCCCTGCAAATTTGCTTTAATGACCTTTCACCAATATGTGCTAACCTTTTGTGTCATACTTCCAATTCTGTGAGTGTCTGACTACCATAATTAAAGAGAGCAATGTTTCTAGTGTCTTGTAATTCAAATGTGAACAATCTACCTGTCTTTTCACCTTTTGCAATTCTTCTGAATCCTTGACTTGGATCTTCAACAAATGCTCCTGCTTTGGTGAACCTGACTTGCAACCCTTTCTCTACTATCTGCCCAACACTCATCAAATTCTTTGTAATGGTAGGGACATAGAGTACCTTACTGAGTAGGTTGATGTTTCCATCACGTGCTTTGACATTTCCTATTTTCTCCACAGGATGTTTTGTATCATCTCCTCTTTGTACCTCATGCTTATTCCTTGCATCTTCTAAATCTGATAGGAGTGCCACATTTCCTCCCACATGATTTGAACAACCTGAATCTATGTAGAAAACATGCTCATCAGATTTACCTTATGGCATAGCCATGTTCATGATCAATAATGAATCCTATTTGTTTGAGTCTTCTGTATAGTTATTGTAGTCTCTCCTTCCTTTGTAGCCTCCTTGATAGTTTGAATGATTGTAGTTGTTGTAGCTGCCATGATAATTGTTGAACCTTCCTCTTGAGTAGCCATAACTTCCTCTATTGTATCCTCTTCCTCTTTGATTCCTAGAATTTCTAAAGCAATTTTCAGTTGTATGATTAGTTAATCCACAAATAGAACATGAGTTGGAGTCTTGGCATCTCCCCCTGCCTTGTCTACCTCCTCTTCCTCTACCTCTGCCATGTCTTCCTCTACCTGCATAGTTAGCTTGATATGTACCTGCTTCATCATCCACTTTCTTTGTCTTTCCTTTGTTATCTTTGGACTTTCTTTTATCAGTGTATAAAGCTGAAGATTGATTACCTTTAGAGCTTTCTCCATTTTTGATAAGCTTTGCCTCTTGAGTAAGTAGTTGTCCAATGAGTGTATTGAAATCAGGTACATGCATGTCCATGTACAAATCCATAGCTGTGGTGAATGCTTCCCACTTGTCATCTGCCTTCAAGCCATTGATGACCTGGCTTACAATTTGCTCTTCATCTATTACCTCTCCAATGCTTCCCAACTGATCTGCTATGTCCTTGAAACAGCGAGTCGTAACAAACGAGAACTATGTCGTAAAAAGAGAACACTCTCGTCAAAAATCAAGCAAATGGCAGCTTATGTTTGAGATTCCTTTATACCAGTATACATATATTACAAAAATGAGGTGAAAACATGTGATTTTTGACATTTTTTGTCATTTTCTCATAAAAAAAGAGCTCAAAATATAGTCAAAATTTCACTATATAAGGCATTGACATGTCCCAAAATGTATATGATAAGACATTGACATGTCCAAAATCTATATGATAGGACATTGACATGTCTAAAATCTATATAAAGAATGTAGAACTGAATAGTTCTTATACAAAAATAACATTTTAAACATACTTTTAATGGGTGGATATCTGATTGTTAGTCAAAATTGCTACAAAACATGGTTTCATTAACCAAACTACTTCGAGGCATTTACAAAAGCACTAAAAATGTCTGAGAGCTTCAATGCATCTCACAACTTTGTCGATCTATGTCTACACCCTCATCATCTGATGCACTTGATTCAGTCTCATACTGTTGAGAGCTCTCTTCTTCTTCTTCTATATCCACAAGAGCTCTGTCTTCATCCACGTACATACCAAATTCTGCAGGATCATGCACAATTCTTCTTGTTTGCCTATGATTTCCTGTACCACATACATCTGGAAGCTTTTGTTTTATCATGTTGATGGTTGCTTTCCTCAAGTGACCTGTTTTTGTCAAGGAAAAATCATAAACAAGAATATCTACATCATCCATTTTAAGAGTGGATGTGCTTCGAATATTCTTTTTCTTTTTTGAACCTGTTCGTTTAGTATCACACACCATTTCTAAGTTATATTTACCTGTGAATGCATTACTACTTTTAGTGTAATACCAATGCACCATCAAAGCCTCTATTCTTCTCTGATCAATATCTTTAGTTATCTCTAAAACCTTTGCAATCCAAAATGGTCTGGTAGCCTCATCACCATCAGCAAGAACTGCAATAAGTGTTCCAACATTTATCTCTATTAAATTTCCTTGCCATCTTGCTTCTGCCTGTTTTGTCATCCTTGGGCCTACATAAATATTTCTTTCTGGTGGATGTATAAAACTTTGAAGTGCATCTGCATTACATGCCTTGGCCACATTCACGGATCTTTGTGTACAAAAATCCCATGTGAATGGAACATCAACTAGCCAGTGACCTGCAATTGTATACTGTATAATCTCTTCTTGATGATTGAAAAAGTCCTCCCACCAAGATACATCTTGATCTCCAGCATATTTTTTTGCACGCTCAATATGTCTCTTCTTTTCAATGAGTGCATGCATCCAGCTTTTACTTTGATCAACCACATTTCCACATCTTTCTGTATTGTTTTTATCTTCATATGGTGATTGTTCTGCACCATACACTGTTACAGTAGACAAATTAGGCACCTGCAATAAGAATCTGCATCCCTCTTTAGGCTCCCACCCAAGAGAAGATGAATACTGCTTTGCAAATAAAAGGGTTATTTCATCAACCCTCCTCATCAAGAATACATGGTTGAAACTAATATTGTGCAATGGAGCCAAAACCTTAGCACTGTTATCAAGGCCCATTGAGCAAAAGTGCTTAAAGTCATAAATCTGTGTGAGGTGTTGAACTTCTGGTTTTGGAGTATATGCTTCTGAAATCAACTCAGATAAAATCGGAAGAGTAAAAGCATTGTTACGTGCCAACTTCTTAGAGAAAGTACTGAACATTTGATCAATGTGATCATGAGTGTGGCCAACCAGAAGGAAATTTATCTTAACCTTCTGAAATACCTGTTTTTCAATAAGCATGCTTAAATATCCAAAGACTGTAGAATTTTTATTCTCTCTTGCAGTATTATCTAGTTGCAAATATAGAGTTGGCGGCAAAAGACCCTTCCATGATTGCAAAACACGATGAATGACAGTAACTGTAAGGTTTGGATCATTATGCACATTCGGATATGTGAAGAAAACCTTGGACATTACAGTTCCATTGTATACCAAAGCACCAACCAAATGCATTTGCACAAGGACTTCATCTCCAATGTCCTTAGGGATGCGATAAAAATGTGGTAAACAAGTTTTTTTTTAATCCATACCATCGATCAACAAACACATATAACGCTCCGGATTTTTGAGTGCTTTACTTGGATGATGAATTGCTTTCTTTCTCTCTAAAGATTGACTCTCACGATGGTTGTTAAGAAGGTTTTTAAAATTATTCTTTTCTTGTGGTGTTGTAGCTCCTTTTGCCATGTTTTTCAAAGTGGCGCAAACTGAACATTCACCCATTCTAACTTTACGAGGAATAGAAACATTGTTAAACTCTTCCTTCCATAATCAAGTAAAGTGACGATACAACACATACTTCTCATTTCTATTTTCCATGTCTTCTCTATATATTTGAAATACCTCTCGACGAGTAAAGTTATCTGACAAGTGCAACCTTCCAGTTGTAGGCATAACCTCACAATGCAAGCTAAAATAGTTCATCATCCAATTCATTGCATGACGTCCAATAGATCCTTTGGTCCCAACATGGAACGTATCCAAAATGAGATCCCCATTCAAAAGCCCTTGTTGAACCCTATGTATTCTAAAATTTCCCACACCCATTGCAATTTTAAATGCAGCCCTACAACATCGCATCCCTTGACTAAAGAAATATTCAAAACCAACACGTGTTACTGACATGTTATCCTCAATCATTTGCATGCGAGAAACAAGGTATATATCTTGCCTTTCACTATCTAAATGGAGGAATTTTTCTCTTAGGTGCTTTAGTTTCTTCATTCCTAAATTGTACAAACATTTCAAACCACAACAATGCTTCACAATATCCAATGCAATCTGTCTATCTGAAGTAAGAAATTTAAATCTTTTTTTACTTACTTCACGAGGCCTTCTTTTAAATTGTAGATTGAGCTTGCTTTGCTTTTTCGTTGCTCCACATGCACTTGAGTCAGAAGGGAGATCAATGGTTGGATCAGATGGGAGATCAAGAGGTGCATTTGGTTGAGCAGCATTGCACTGTGAATTGGATAACTTAAATGACTCAACAGAAAACATGGAACCATCAGCACGTCCTAAATCATAGGGATCATCACTTCTGTGGAAAGGATCAACTGAGAACAATGAATCCGAAACTGTATCAATATGAGCAGAAGAAGCTGATGCCCAAGCATCCACTGAAAAGATTGAGCTCATCTTCACTGAGTTCATAGAAGACTGAAGATGAATGACCTTTTTAAATAAGTAGAAATCCGAGATCAAGTGAAGATGTCACATCAAATGTCACATCAAGAAGATATGAAATCAAAAGTTTATTAAAGTACATTAAATAACATTAAACATCAAATTACATCAAATAACTTAATTACTCAAATATACACTAATAAGGGAACCAAAGATTTGATTCACTTTTGAAATGAGAAACACAATTGATTTCTAACTAGATATGAGTCATTGAGTCTTAGCATTGTGAGTGAATCAAAATATATCCAAGTTGAGTTCCAACTGGATTATATATTAAAATTGTTTGTAGTAGTGCCATTGAAGACTATACAAGAAGAAATTTTACCTTTGGTACTAAATAAGATTTCAAGGATTAGGTTTCATTGTAGTCTTGGCTAGATCTCAAAGAGGTAGATGAAAGTATATTAAAAAAGAATTATGTGTAAAAGAGGTACATGGAATGTTTATTCATACATTGATTTTCCATTTCAGCAATGTGTTACAAGATAAATGTGAATATGAACTAAAGTGAGGAGGATAACACTATAAAGATGTCATTAATCTCCCATATTCAACTTAGACTTGAAGTGTAATTTCCATGCAAATGTACATAAATAGTTGCAAGGTTCTTTACTTGAATGTTTATTCATACATTGATTTTCTATTTCAACAATGTGTTACAAGATAAATGTGAATATGAACTAAAGTGAAGAGGATAACACTATAAAGATGTCATTAATCTCCCATATTCAACACAACTTAGACTTGATTTTCTCCCAAGCAAGAGATTCTAAGAAAAAATTTCTACATGAGATTAGACATCCTCATGTACATACCATACTCTTGCCATTGAAGTGTAATTTCCATGCAAATGTATATAAATAGTTGCAAGGTTCTACGAATATTTCATTAAAGTGGCTCTGAAACAGCCTATTTGTGTGAGTGGTATTCCCTAGTTAGATTGGTTGACAGATATAGTTAGCAACTGGACTCATTCAGTTAGATCCAGTTAGTCTCTGGTTCAAGTTACCCAATTGCCTATAAATAGCAGAGGAGGAGATCATTCTCATTTTCAAAATCCACGAGCAACAGAGAGCAACAGAGCACAGACAGCTATGGAGCACAGAGCTCAGCATACAAGCAAGGCAACTCTGATGGAGAAGAAGAATGTTGGCAAGAGTACCAAGAGGTAGACAAAATCATACCATAAAAAAAGATTCCCTTTGTATGTTTGTGTAAAGAGTCTGCTTTCTAGGTTTTTATTTTTCTTAGCTCTAAAAATATAGATCCAATGAGGGTACAGCTCGATGCCTGGCATCGACTTTTAGGTGTAAGTCGATGCCAGGCATCGACTTGCACCTGAAAGTCGATGCCAGGCATCGACTTTGTGTGCAAGTCGATGCCAGGCATCGACTTGCAGGTGCAAATCGATGCATCGACTTGCTTGGCATCGAAGTTGGCCTTAAAGTCGATGCCAGGCATCGACTTTAGGGTGCAAAGTCGATGCCAGGCATCGACTTTTGGGTGGAAGTCGATGCTAGGCATCAACTTTTAGGTTCAAGTCGATGTCAGGCATCGACTTTTAAGTGCAAGTCGATGCCAGGCATCGACTTTGCGTGCAAGTCGATGCCGGGCATCGACTTGAGGGTGCAAGTCGATGCCAGGCATCAACTTGGGGGTGCAAGTCGATGCCTAGCATCGACTTGCACTTAAAAGTCGATGCTTGGGATCGACTTGAACCTAAAAGTCGATACCTAGCATTGACTTGGGCCTTTGAAAACCACATTTACGTATGAGCTGATTATTCCAAGCGCCTTCAGGGATGCGGAGTCCAAGAGTGAGAGGCCCTTCAAGAAGCTGAGAGTCACCATGGGCTCTGGTGATCAGCAACGTGACAAAGGCATTGGTCACCAAGCGAAACCAAAGAAAATTATTGTATCCTTATCCTCTGAGAAGGCCAGCAACCCGCTAGGAATATCCTCAGGTGGACAGAGTAGCATCAAAATTCCTGAGGATGATACAACTATGAAGGATAGGTCGAGGGACGTTGAGGTCTTAAGGACAGATCGTCCACTACGGGACATGACAAATCTGGAGTGGTGCCTTCAGTATGTTGAAGAGAAGAATGCAGTCCTTCTTGTGTTCGCAGGGGCATATGGGAGAGGAAAGATCACGACAACACAAGGTTTTCAGTATGGCCTTGTGTACAAACTGGATTATGAAGATGAGGATTCTGACAACCTCCTTTTCTTGGTAGAGACATCGAAAGGTTTGAGAAATGTTATATGCAAGATGGATTTCTTGTGCCCAGAGTGTTGTGTTCCAGATGGTCTAGCTGAGATATGCAGGGACTCAGTCAATCTTATCAAGGACTTGATGCCATGGATCCAGGGCAGCATCATGCCAACACAAGAGAAGATGACAACCCCTGTAAAGGCAAGGGGTAAGTAGAGCGTGCAGAAAAAGCTTCAAAAGAAAAAGAAGAGAATTTCAGAAGAGGAGTCTTCTGACTCAAGCTCTAGCTCTGAGGATATAATTGTTGCACCTGGTGGAGAGCTTGCCTCGGGTGTTCTTGGTACTGAGCAGAACAAGATGAGGGAGGACATAGCTAAAAGAAAAGTTGTGAAGAAGGGGCAGTTGTTCCACCTGCCAATCAATATCATCCACAAGCCACCAATAGATCCAGTCACAGGGAGGAGGCCCCTTGAGATCAGGGAGCCACACAATTTGCATGTGCAGAATCTTAAGAAGAAAATGAAAATAAATCCTCATGCTACTGTTGTGCCATTCCTTGTCATGGTGGATCCGAATGAGTGCAGCTCTGTGGACGAGTTCAATGAGGGTTTGTTTGAGGATTATACTTATTATGTGATTGGAGGTTCACACTCTGCAGAGGCCCGTAGACAGCTAGTGAAGGAGCACCCTACCACATTTTTCTTTAGGTATGCAGAGTGTAAGATATATGCTGGTCTTACAACTGAGGAAGCCAAGCTTCTTGCTTGGGATCACAACAATGACAATGACTACAGGCAAAAAATGTCCTCCATAGAGAGAATTCGGTTCTTCCACCATGAATATGAAGATTGTCTTGTGAAGGAAGCTGGAAGAATACATCCCAATCTACAAAAGCAATGCCTTATTGAGGTTGGAATTGCACTGGATGAGAATAGAAAGTCTGATGCCTTGAGGAAATATGATCCATGGTTTCAACTCGCATTCAGATCAGGTGAGATCTGGGATCTACAGGATAAAATTTTCACAATGTGGGAGAACAAGGAGGTCAAGGGCCAGAAGCAACGAAAGTCGAGGCCAGACCCACAGGTTGATCTGAAGGGAAAGGGAAGGAAAGCTGACCTCTCAATTGAAGAGGCTCCTGAGGACATGAAGCTGACACCATGGAGGGCCCTTCAAGCAATCAAGGATGATACATTGATTATATCAACTTTGTCAAGGGTAATCTCCAAGGACTTAAGCCTGGAGGAGATGGTGACTGAGCTCAATAAGTATGTATGTTATTCTCAGATCCTTTTTCCCTCCTTCCATGTTTTTGGTCTAACCTAGTCTCTTTTTTATTTCTGTGACTGTAGTCATAAAGTTTACATGAAGATTCAGGAGGTCATGATCAAGAGGCTGGGTTGCTTTTCTTGGACAGAGGTCCAAGCAGACTATCCAACCACATCATCCTACAAAGCTTTATCAGAATATTTCATCCTTTTTCGTGATTGGGTAGGTTCTCTTTCTGAGGTTGTGCCTGGTTTGCCATTAGGTTAGATACCTTGATTCACCAAACCAATTTGATGCCAGGCTTCTAGTACGAATTCAATGTCTGGCATCGACTTACGGCTAAAGTCGATGCCTGGCATCGACCTGCAGCCAAAAGTCGATGCCTGGCATCGACTTGGGGGCATAAGTCGATGCCTGGCATCGACCTGCAGCATAAGTCGATGCCTAGCATCGACCTCGTGGCATAGGTCAATCCCAGGCATCGACTTATGTCCCAAAGTCGATGCCAGGCATCGACTTTCAGTAGAAAGTCGATGCCTGGCATCTACCCCCACATGAAATCGATGCCATGCATCGCTTCCTTATGTTATGTTTGCTGTATTGAAGAGCTCATTTAGTTGTCTTTCCACTTTTTTCTGCAGAAACCAAAGAAAAGTAAGTCTGCGGAGCTACTAGATGATTGCCCCCCTGCATTCCTGGCTCACATTCAAAGAGCAAGGCATGAGAAATCTAGGCTGAAAGCCAAGGAGATGGATTTTGATGATGAACCTGATCTGAAATGTTTCTCCAATCCCCTAGACCCCCTTAGGCCTGTATATTACAATGTATTCTGTAGTGATGTAAATAATATTTGTTCTGTTGTGCCTAGAAAACATTTCTCCCTTCTCATAGCGGACATACCCTATGGATTTAGGATGTTGGGATCAGTTAATGATGATGAACCCTTCAAACACCCTCAGATTCGGAAGATGGTCATTGATTTTGCAGAGTTGACTATGTCTCCTCTTTGGAGGATAGTAATTTTCCATAGCAGAGACCAGTCCTTCTCTGATTCAACTGCTCTGAAGGCAAGATGTCATGCTGTGGAGTGCCTCACGTGGTAAGTAATCTTCTTTCTATCTCCGTGGCTTTAATGATGCTCTCTGTGACTCATAGTTCTTGTTTGCAGGGTGAAGACAAACGTAAATCACACTCCTTTGCATAGGTTTGTGAGCTCCACTGAATGCATTACAGTTGGCTATTATGATGAAGTAAGCAAAAGGAGAGTCAGGGAGCATTGCAATGAGAATGGGATCTCAAATGTGCTCATGTTCCTAGCCGTTACCAAGAAACTTCGTCATGTAGCTGGGGACATGACATTGGTTAACCCCTATCACAAGCCACAAAAACTCATAATGAGATTGCTTCAGCTATTCTCCAATGATGATGACTGAGTCCTAGACCTTTTTTCGGGCACAGGTAATTTCAATTTTCACAATTTTCATTAGTCATGGTTGATTGACGCCTCTAAGTGGTTTTCTGCTGTTTCAGGAACGACTCTAGCTTGCTCCTTAAAGATGTTCAGGCACTGTATAACTATGGAGAAGGGAGATGCTCAAGTGAGCTTCATTAGAATGAGAATCAATGGGCTGAATGAATGCCCAGATGAAGACCAAGAGGTTGGAAGGAAGCACATTGCAGACACGGAGAGATTCCAACCGGCTTCAAGGGAGCCTGTTCCCCCACTTGCAGATGAACCGGGGGACATGGCTGACCTTGAAGAGCCAATCTTGGAGCAAGAGAGGCAGGATATGTGTTCTAATGTTCCAGAGGATCCCAATATCCTTGAGCCTGAGGAAAGCTATGATCAGCTTCTATTGTAGATTCATATTACTCTTGTACTTACACAAGAAATGTAAAAAATCATTTTAATAGAAATATAATGTCGAGTTCTGCTTCCACTTTGTGTTCAGCTTGATTTATCATGAACATTTCTCTGATCATGTGTGAATGTTTCTTAGTATAATTTTGTTGATTATTATCTTCTCTTGGGAATGCTTTTGTGAAATGTATTTCATATTCTGTGAATATGGCCATGCATTCAATGAGGATCTTAACCATACAAAGGGGATGATCTTAATTGCCTTGTTAAAATGTTTCGATTTTTGCAACACATGTACTCTAATTTTCGAGTAACTTTTAATCAGCTATAATCTGTGCTTGTTGAGGTTATGGATGTAAGGAAGGAGCTTCCCGAACTCTTACTTGTACCTTCAACACTAATCTATTGTCAAAGATCATGATGTGGGATTCTTGATCGGCTGAACAACTAGTTTTCATGGCAATAAGAATTTTATTATATCTATCTTGACTACTTGGGATATGAGATCAAGGTTCTAGTGACAATATTTACAAGCAAGAACAAGTGATGCTTTCTAGATATTGTAAAATGCTCACTTTATTGCTTGATATAATGGTCTTTAGGTAAAAAGGAAAAGAGAACATGTCTGTTCTCCTTTGTTGTGACTCAGTGTTTTGAGCTTTGTGACAAAATCAGTCACATTTTGTTTGGGAGCCTTCTTGAGAGTTGTGAAATCCAGCCATAGTTGATGCTTCCTAGCTTTGGTACTTGAAGAAAAGAAAGCTTCAAGTGCATCCCACACTTCCTGAGATGTCTTACAACTTCTAATGTGAGGCAAAAAAAAATCTGAGATAGAGTTGAGGAGATAAGACCTTGCAAGTGCATCCTTGGAGCACCATGTGCTCAATCTTTCTTGCTCTTCTTGTGTTGGTTGACTTTTGTTCCTGAAACTTGGCATAACTTCATCTCTAGCCACATAACCATATAAACTTCTACCTTGGAGATAATCTTCCATTCTTAATGACCAAGCTGAGTAGTTACCGCTGTCCAATTTTTCAATTGATGAAGGAAATCCATCTGCCATGTTGTCCAACCTTGCTCTGATACCACTGTGAAGAGATGGATAGGTATGTGCTTGAAGATGAAGAGGTGTTGCAAATACCTTGATCTACACCAGCCAAATGAACTCCAAGAGTATGTGGTGGGCCATTTTAGCTTGCCAATGGATGTATTAGACACCCTATGTACCTTAGAAGATCACTCTCAAAAAGATAGTTAGCTCAGAGGTGAAAAACTTGCTATTTTGGATCATACACCTGTCCAGTGTTTTGCATAATTCTCTGAGCACAGCACCAATTAACTTAATTCCTCTTGGGGAAGTCTAGTTAACTTAAAGAGCTAACTTTCAAGAGTAATTTCATCAAAAATAATAAACCACACACTGAGAATGAGCTTTAACAAGTGATAATATCATCCCGATTTTCACGGGCTACTACAGTTTGAGACCAGTGAGCAGAAAAATGAACATAACTCAAAATATAGGAATTCAATGATTATGAAAATTTGTATGGTTATACTAGATAGTAAGCTGAATCCAACAAGCTTTAAATCATTGAATTTGGATCGCTGAGAAACACCTCTGACAAGATGAGTGAAAAAGTCGGGTAACTGACAGAGAAGTGAAAATGAACAGACACTATTGACTTCAATTGAACATAATTGAAGATTGCAACATCCAAATGACATGAAAATTTGTGAGCATATAGTAGACTTATAGAGCTAACTTTACCAAGTTAAATCACTAAAAATGATGCACCAAGCTCAGAGAAACCATCTCTGCAATCTGACTGAGAAAACTGAGAGATATGGCAGTGAGTAGTACACTTCACAAGAACATGGAAATATGAACCCAAATGATAATGAAAATGAAAGTATATTGCTTGTACAATACAATGGACTTACTGATACATATGTGTGCCTTGTAATCACACCTTGATATGGCATAAAGCTCAGCTCTTGGAGGTCTTCACATAGGTCTCTCTAACCACGACTAAAATTGCCATCTATTTATAGTTGAGTTTGGGAGGCTAACTTCCCTCAATCACTCTCCAATCAATCAATGATTGATTTGATTCTCTACCTACCACAAATCACGAATTCGTGGCTCCTCTTTCCCTTTTTGATCAAGTGAACTCAACCACTTAAGATTCTTTCACTTTTACATTAAGTAAACTCTTCAAAAGTTACAAGAGGTAGTTCACAAGTGAACTTTACATAGTCTTCATTTTATAGCTTCTTTTATGACTTTGTGGGACTCAAGCCAATACTTAGGCTTGTCATAGACTTGCTCCAACACACAAAGCAACTCATTGTGTCTAAGGATGTTACATTTGATGAGCAAGGTACTTGGTATGCAGGTACAATCAATATTAATACAGGTGATGAAGAAGTTGAGTCAAAAGAAGGGTAAATCAAAGGTTCAGATATTTGATGAAGAGGAGAATAATGAAGTGCAGGTTGAAGTTGAAGAAATGCCAAGATTTGATCCTGAGTGTGAAGAACCAGAAACCTCAAGGAGTGGAGAACTTAGAAGGTCAACAAGACACAAGTGGCAACCTACAAGGTATAGCTATGATACTTCTTTTTTGGCTACCAAAGATTATGCTTACATGATAAAGGCAGATGAAGATCCTTCCACATATGAAGAGGCAAAAGGTAAGGAAAATTGGGAGAAAGCTATGCAGGAAGAATATGATGCATTAATGGAGAATCAGACATGGGATTTGGTTCCTAAACCAAACAGTCAAAAGATCATTGGATGCAAATGGGTCTACAAGACTAAGAGGTTTGCAGATGAAAGTGTGTCTAGGTATAAAGCTAGACTTTTTGTGAAAGGGTTTGCTCAAACATATGGTATTGATTATGATGAGACCTATAGTCATGTGGCAAAGATGACAACCATCAGGACAATCATAGCTATTGCTGCATGTAAAGGTTGGAAATTATGTCAATTAGATGTGAAGAATGCTTTTTTAAATGGTTACATTTGAGATGATGTTTTCATGGAGCAACCTCAAGGATTCAGAGATAGAAGGTATCCAGATCATGTATGTAAGCTCAAGAGAGCTCTGTATGGGTTGAAGCAGGCCCCAAGGGCATGGAATTATAGACTTGTAAAGTTCTTGAAAGAACTTGGATTTCAAGTATCTAAAGCAGATAGTAGCTTGCTTGTTAAAGCAAGTGATGATGGGTTCATTTATATGTGCATATATGTTGATGATATAATTCTTAGAGGTACAGATGAGAAAGGCATTCAAAGCCTAAAGAAGCAAATGGAAAAAGATTTCAAAATCAGTAATTTGGGAGACTTGTCATATTTCTTGGGCATGGAGATTTCATACACTCAACATGGAGTGTATGTGACTCAAGAAAGGTATTTGAGAAACTTGTTAATCAAGTTTTAAATGAATGATTGCAGGGTAGCACCTACTCCAATGGAGGTGAATCACAAATTGAGCAGATATGGTGGAGAAGAATTCAAGGATATGAAGCTATATCAGAGTTTGGTTGGTAGTCTTATCTATGCTACATTAGCTAGGCCTGATTTATCATATGCAGTTGGAGTTTTGTCTCAATTCATGCATTGTCCTAGGAAAGAACATTGGATTGCAGGTCAAAGAGTGTTGAGGTACATTAAGGGTACACTCAAAGAGGGTTTGTATTATGGTTTTACATCAGATACAAACATCAAAATATATAGTGATGCAGATTGGGCAGGTAATCCTGATGATAGGAGATCAACATATGGATACTTGTGTTATTGGGAGATAAGTTAATCTCTTGGTGTTCAAAGAAGCAACACACAGTTGCTTTATCATCTACAGAAGTTGAGTACAAAGGTATGGTTGAAGCTGCAAAGGAAGTGATATGGATTAAGATTCTCATGAAGAGTTTTGACACCATACAAAGTACACCTATCATTTATGGAGATAACATGAGTTCATTGTATTTAGCTGCTAATCCTGTGTTTCATACAAGGACTAAACACATTGAGATTCAATATCACTTTCCAAGAGAGAAGGTGATGGATAAAGATATTGAAGTCATACATACTTCAACAAAAGATCAGATAGTTGATATGCTTACCAAAAGCTTGGATGGACCAAAGCTACATAAATTCAAAGACATGGCAGGCATAAAGAAGATAGAGAAAACCTCAATTGATGATTGAGGGGGAGCTGTTGGTGCAGGACAATCACCAATTGATGTTTTGACATGGAAATGAAGTCAAGGATTTGAGAAGAGAACAATTTATGAAGCATGAAGGAAGGACACATTCAGAATTTGGAAGATGTGTACACATATGTACATTATGTCAGAGATAGTTCACTTATATCTTTGAGTAGTTTTAAGCTTGTAAATTTTTGTCTATATATATATATATACTTGGAAAATGTTGGGACAAGTATGAGAGAAAATGTAGAGCATGAGAGTTGAGTAGAATTAGAAGTCATTAGACACTTATGAAGAGGTTAGAATAGCTCTCTCATCCAGATGTAATTTTTGTCAGTATGTTGGACTCCATGAATGGAACATTGGATGCTCAAAATGTTGCTCTAAATGAGGTAAGTGGACTCTCAAAGAGATGAATGGAAAATGACTAGAGTAAAGCCCAAATAAAGCTGAGGGGAAATGAAAGGCTTTTATGGTTTTATGGGAGGTGTACCCATCTTAGGTGTAAACTGAGACTTTATCTCTAAGTCCTCATGCTCTAAAATTCTACCATGATCTTGAAAGCCACGTACAAAGAGAGTGTGCTCCACATAGTATGAACATCCAATAGTGGAATGATCCCCCTCTAAAGAGGAAATGGGAGGATCCAAAAGTAATGAACACTTAGAGTATTCATCAAAAGTGCAGTCTCTGGTAATAGTAACTAAGTGACTCCTATGATCATACAATTTGTATGCCTTCTAACACTCATGAGAACCAATGAAAATGTATTGCTTAGGCCTATCATCGTAAGGGCCTTGCACATAGGCATCACTACCAATGACTCAGAAATATCACACATTGGGTTTCCTCTAAAAGTAAGCCTGGAATGGTGTTTGGTTCTTCAAAACATGTGAGAACCCTTTATTAGGGATATGTACTACTATATGTATAGCTTCACCCAAAAACATTTCTAGAAGTTGCCTCGAATGAAGCATAGTTTTCACCATCTAAAAAACACTTTGAATCCTCGATAGAGAAATACCTTGTTGAGAATCCTTATTTTTTTGTTACTTAATACCTTACTGCTTCAAATACTTGAAAACATTGTCGTTGACCAAGCCATTTTCTCCATCTAGTCTGATGGTGTCGAAAGGCCTTTGAAAATCATCCTGAACTTTTTGTGTCCACTCCGTGAACTTTGAAAGTTTTGCCTCTTTTTGTTTCAGTGAATAAACCCATGTATCTAGTGAAATCATCTACTATCAAGAAGACATAAACTAACCCACTTAGCAATTGTGTATGCATAGGTCCACAAAGATCCGCATGTGAAAATGCTAAGGTTTTAGCTGAGGAAATGGATGATTCCATAGGCAAAGGGGTGAATGTTTGCTTAACATATGCTTTGCAATTCAAGTCGAATTGTGGAATGCTAGCTAAACCATTGAAACGATGACTTGAAGACATTTTTGCTAAGTAAGTGTATCTAAATACTAAATGCCACAAGAAAAAGCTTGAATCCTTGCCCATGAAACTTGAAAGCTTTAAGAGAAGTTTGTCTTTCAATCCTTGAGCTATGAATATTTTAATTGCTTGATCAACGACTTGAACTTTGTCATGATCAAATTGCACTATCATGTTGCACTTAGTAATGGCCTTCACTAAGAAAAGGTTCTTACAAATGTTTGGTACATAAAGAACATCTTTTAGTGACTTGGTCTCACCTTCTCCGTTTGTGACATAAACCATGCCTCTTTATTGGATCTCTACACACTTGTTATCTCAAAGATAAACTTGGCATTTTTTCTCTTGGAACTCATGAGAGTCTACTTTATCATTGCACATGTGTGATGAAGCCCCACTCTCTAAATCCATTATTTGCTAGGAGTGGATGCGACAAGTGCCTTGCATTCAATTGTAAGAAAAAGGTCTTCACTTGTGTAGTGTGTTTGAAATAGTCTTGGACTTTTCCTTGGTTTTCTTCTTAAGGAAATAATTTTCAACAAGTAAAATTCTTCTTGCTTGCATCTTTGGACTTTGGAGTGCATTTTTTACCTTTAATCTTGTTAAAAGTAGCTTTGGCCTTCATATTTGCTTCTTGTGTAGCTTGAGCCTTCTACCTAAAGTCATGTAGAAGCAAAAGTGCTCTTACTTCTTCCAAAGTGATTTCTTGACCTCTGTTGTAAAGAGTGGTCACAAAATTTTCATAGGATTTAGGAAGCCTTTTAAGCAATCTAATGTCCATGTCTTCCCTCGAGATCTTTTGTCCACAAAGTGCTAACTTTCTTTGATAATCTTCAAACTTTGTTATCACCTTTGTGATGACGAGTGAGTTCCTAAACTCTGTTGTAAAGAGTGGTCACAAACGTTTCATAGGATTTAGGAAGCCTTTTAGGTAGTCTAATGGCCATGTCTTCACTCGAGATCCTTTCTCCAAAAAGTGAAAATTTTCTTTCATAATCTTCAAACTTTGCTATCATCTTTGTGATGATGTCTTGACGATAAATATAGTGCAACTCGGTCTCTAACGCATAAAGCCTTGATGGATTTTTATCTTCATGTAGACTTGCTAGTGCGTCCCAAGCTTCTTTGGAAGTCTTAGAGGCAGTGATGTGACCCTTTGTTAATTCATCACATGATAGAAGAATTTGACCTAATGCTCTTTTGTCGTTGATATTCCAGATATTACAAGACTTAAAATCTTTGACCCTATCTGGTTCAAGTTTTGACCCATCTACAACTTCACGGAGAAGATTCGAGATTATAGGTATGCCCATCTTGACATTCTTCCATTGACATAAACATGGGCATAAACAAAGGTAAATAGCCCATCATGGGTGATGAACTTGCTTCTTTCTTTGACATTGCAAAACTTGGAAATGATCTTGAAAGCTTGAATACATGAACTTGAAAAGATTGTATGCCTGTTCACACCTTGGCGGGGGTGGACCGAGGGGGGGGGCTTAGAGTAGCCTTACACTTGTTGAAACTTTGGAGCGGGGCCTTAAAAGTAGCCCTACACACATTGACAACTTGGAGGGGGGCTTAGAGTAGCCCGAAATTGAACTAAGAGACACACTCTTTGGGGGCTTAGAATAGCCTCCTAAAGCACACTCACACAATGGAATCTTTCTTATATTTTGATGCTAGAATAGGAGGGCACTTGGTGTCAAATGATAATTGTGAGGGAGAGGATCTAAACCCTTTTGTAAAATACAAATTGGCCCCTTAATGAGTGAGATTACAAAGAGGAGTACTTAGTGCTGAAAGTTATGCAACTTGTCCAAGCTCCAATTGTAGAGTACACTCATAATCTTAAAGGAGAGTGTTAAGGTAATGGTGCAAATGTATTTATGGCTTGGGTAAAAACCAAATTATGATTGGAGGGATGGGATAATTAAAAAAGACATAACATTATCCATATGGAGTGATTTGGAACACCAAAAGTCACCCAATGAAATGGAAGGACAAAGGACATGAAGTGAAAGGTCAAGAGGTGAGAGAACATAAGGATAGGTGAAGAGACGCGAATGCTCATGCACATATCTCTATATATAGAAGATCTTTGAATGTGAAACTTTGTGAAGATGACAAGGAGATGGTGTAGAAGCATATGTTTGTCATTTTCTCACCAATCGATATAAGAAGGGTCCTCAATAGTCTACTACGATGCACATATGTATTCAAGCTGCACACCTTTCTCTACACAGCCAACTTGTCAAGTGATATCTCTTTATGTACTTATTCATTTAATGCATATAATATCTTATTGCAAAGCTTATCGCTTCTGCTCTTTGTGTCCCAAACATCTTTGTAAAATTCTTCTCCAATAGATAATGCGAACATTTCTTGTGAACCTCAATTTTTTGCTTAACGTGAGTTGATAGGTAGTCAATCTTTATATAGCTGGTTTCTTGGCCATAGCAACTCCAAATGGAATGATATTTAGCCTATTAGAAATATACGAGTGTCTATTATGTGTGGAAAAAATTTTAGAGTCAGTGGATCTAGTTACTAAGCATGTATCTAATAGGACAGTGTCTAGAGGAGGTTCGATAACTTCCGTTGTGTATATTGGAGTGAAATTTATTCACACTTAGTGCCAAAAGTGGAGCCAAAGATTGTGGGGAATAAATCTTTGGGTAACTAAAATATGACCATTTAGTTACAAGGATTGGTTTAGGTGCCACTGGATGCAAAGAGAACCAAAAGAGATTCATGTGCCAAGTCTATAGTAAAGGAAATACAATGAGGCATTGTGAATGGTGCGATTGCATAAGAGTGCATATGACCTTCACTGAAATTTGAGCTTTTTCCTTTAAATCCAATGTGACTTCTTTCTTAAAATCGATATTTATAATAAATTGGAACAATTGAAGGAGTCCGTGTTTAAAAGTCTCAAGGGAATACACTTGTGTGAAGATCTGAAATCAAATGCAATGAACATTAATCAAATACATCAGTAGTAATGTCATCCAATAGTGGTTTTATGCAAGCTACCAAGTGCAACAAATATATGATATTCATTTGACTCGAAATGCACAAAGGATATTCACTTATGCTCATAGAGCATTTTGTGTATCAATATTGTGCCCATTTTCCCAACCTCTCATCTACTTGCCCCTGTTGTATTGCATTAATCACGAATATCTATTGACCATTTGTTCGCATTATACCTGCTTAAGATACAACTGAACACTGCTTGGAGGTGAAGGAGGTAGACTTACAGAGGGCGTTGAAGGTTGTGTTCAAGGAACTGGAGAGGGTTAAAGGCATCATGGCACTTCATGGGATTGCTTAGTATTTGTATGCCCCAAACGAGCCACCAAGACCTGCACCTAAGGCTCTCATACCATGTAGAGAGTACACCCCTAGGAAGCAAAATGCAAAGAAGAGTGTACTCACAAAATGAAATAGTGTGAGGCTAAAAAGTGAGTAGATCATGAAATGGAAAAGTTCACATGGATTAGAGTGAGCTTACGAAGAGCATGGAGTATGATTCTCAAGCTTCTAACCAAGTACAAAGTGGGGAAGAGTCCCTTTTTATATACACTTGGAGGGGGCTCTCCAAAGTACATCATATGTGGGATAGTTCCCCTTGAAGGAGAATAAATACACTAGTAGAAGCACATGGAAAGGTACCCTAATACAATAAGATACAATATAAAAAGGAAATGAAATGGAAATGGAGTGTTTCCTAGATACAAAATGGAGATGCACTCTCGTATTCTGAACATGCGATCCCTTCCGCCTTGCACGAAATACTAAAATCATATCAATGAGTCAACAATCATCAACAACAATGAAATTTAAAAGCTAAATTGGCTTGGGTGGTTAAGGGATCCTCTCCCTTCTCTCCCAAGGGAGCATGAATAAAACATAGTGAACTGCAATGGTTGAAGTAGAAGTGCAACAAGTGTGCACAAAAATCACAAGAGATTCAAAAACCAAGAAGAAAGAAACAACAAATTTGTCAAATTTGGTTTCTCAAGCATCTACTATAATCGGAGCATTATTAAAAACTAATTTGAATACTTAAAACATCTTCAACCACTCCAAGGCATCAGAAAATAGGTCTATTGCAAACGCAAAATTATATGCAAGAAGGAAGGAGGCAATCAAAGGCAACAAACACACTAAGCACTAACATTCACATCTTATGTGGAAACCATTGTTCCCTTAACACTCACAACACATCATTCACATGCATCGAATGTTTCACATACCACAAACAAACCAGATCACCACACTCTTAGCAATGAAGGGATTGGGATCGCACATCCCATCATCCAAAGCCCCTTTATGCACCTTAAGGAACCTATCATACTCTCACCATAAGTAATGATGCACTTAAAGTAAGCATGCATAGGGCCACCTTACATGGCCATGCATAAGATATCACCTTCTTACAACCCATGCACTTTTACCAAAACCTCTAGGATCGGGGTAGAAATTACCAAAAAAATCAGAATAATTCAAACAAAAATTTAAAAAAAAAACTTTTTTGCCACAAATTTACATATGTAAACTATGAGTCTTGTATATAAAATGGCTTTGTTTGAGTTCGAGTGACTTTTCTCCTTTCAGTACTTGTTTGTTTCTATATGGGTTTTCAAACACCATCATTTATACATTGAGTCTTGAAGATACACTTGGATGACTCAAACCACCTCATACCTCAATTATGTATGCTTTCTTTTTAATTTTATTGAATTATTTGTTATAAACCATATCATATTGGGGATGATTCACTCACCAATCACAACCACACATTATTTTTCTTTGCTTTTATGAAATGTTACCATGCAGCATCCACTCTAAACAAGGACCTTAGGGGAATGGCTTCAAGCAGTGGTACAAGAGAAGGAATACTAGGAGGATGAATATTACCTACTCAACCAACGAAGTCCATGGAGCACGCAAGAATATCTTATAGTGAAGGAGTAGTTAGAGAAATTGACTACACCAAAATACCACCTAGATTCCCAAATAACCCATCACTAGTGGCCTTATTAGAAATGCATGTGGATTTAGTAACGTACCCAAGGGGACATTGGTTGAAAGAGAATAACTATATGATAGAAGGAAAACACTTTTTGTATGCCAATAGGAGATATATGGTAATGCATATAAGCTACATTTTGTCTATGGAATTCAATGAAAGTAGAGGACACTAGATTTCATAGATACTTGGAAATTATTAGGCTATGAAAAGTCAAGGTTTCCCATAGCTCATTGAGATTTCAGCTATGTGGTAGAAATGGTAACCTCTTACAAAACACTATAGGGGCATTAGAGGCATCCAAGTTTGTAAAGCACAAACTTTCAAGGGAGCACAAGTCAAATTCTACCTCACCATGAAATTAACCCAAAATGCATTACACCTAGAACGTGGAATGAAGAACATATGAGACATCAATGAACCTTTTGAAGATAAGTTAAAGAAAAAGAAGTTATTGACTAATCTCAATAGTAAAGACTCTGACCTTGCAATCTAGTTACTAAATCAACACTTCTATTTTCCTAGTCAAGCTAGGTATACAATTCCCCACAAGCATCTATGTCATGGACTCATGGATGCCATAAGATTGAATAGGACCATGGATATTAAAACATGGTTATTATAACATATAGAATCAATGAGTCTATTGGATGGACTGATAAGAACATGATTTTTGAAACTCCAACCTTGATCATAATCATGCATATAACATTGAGCAAGATTGTAACTTCACCCTTGCTTTAACCATGAGCTAGTGAAAAGCATTAATCTTACAATGCAGAAGACAAAGCTATACACCATAGATAATGAGCAAAAAAATAAGATGAAAGGTGAAACAAGTATCATGTCTAGTTTTACCACATTTGTTAGATTAAGAGTCAACATGAGTCATAGTCTAATTAGGATGAGGAGTCTCCCATAGAAGAAGAGGACTTTGAACAAACACATTGAAGAGCTTCAAATCGTTTGGTATAAGAAGTGGCACAAGGACTCCATTCAAGAACATCATCCTCAAAACAAACTCCTTGGAAGCTAGAATGAAAAGGACCGCCAATCTCCTAGCTTTGACTAGATAAGACATTTAAATGGATACATGAAAAATGAGCACATTAAGACCTATCATGATAGTGGAAGAATCAATGGAGATCATTCATCAACAGAAACAACCATTGAGTTGTTTGGACACAAAAGGACCAACCACAATAGATGTGTTTGAGGATACATTGCCATTGAGTTGTTTGGACACAAAAGGACCAACCACAATAGATGTGTTTGAGGATACATTGCCAGATCCTCATGTAGAGGAATCAGAAGTGCTGTTCAAATAAGTCATGAAAGCTTCAAAATTCCAATTACACTCGCTACTCAAAAATCTGTGGATCTTATGGAGCTTGATGTCTACACACAACCATCTCCACAATGGATGGACCCGCATGTGCTACATTTCACCCACTCCCTAGTCATTCCAAGTAATCAAGGAACAATTGGAAGTGTGGCACAATACACATCACTCATCTCCATGGAAATATCAACCATAACAACATCAACTTCCTCTAGCATGGTCAGGCAGACAAAAGGACAAAGAGGGAAGGAAGCAATTACTACTCAAGCGGACACAAGATACATCAACTTCTCATATTTAAGTTTGTTTCTAGGAGTACAACCTATCACAAAGGAATCCATGCAAGTGTTTGCACGAATGAACATGTACCACTAGAAGCTATAAACTAAACCGAAGGAGACCTAAAGCAAAATGAAGAATTAAAGTATGAAAAAGTTGTGTTAAAGTTCCCACAAAGGTTAATGATGCAAGAAATGCAAGTGAT
>CM035408.1:189811677-189824177 GCA_020310875.1 Ceratopteris richardii | reverse complement strand
TAGGACCAAACACATAGAGGTACATTATCATTATGTGAGAGAGAAGTTGATAAGCAAGGACATTCAACTTACCTATGTATCAGCCAACATGCAATGTACAGATTTGTTGACTAAAGCTTTGGATGGAACCAAACTTTGCAGGTTCAAATCCATGATTGGATTGCAGGATATACTTGAAGATTGAAGATGAAGACTTAAGCCAAAATGTTTGGCTTGAGGGGGAGCTGTTGGTGTAAATTGCAAGCCTACACATTTGGCTCAAAGGATACATTAAAGTCTACACATACATGAAGAAGCATAGGAACATATGCTAGTGGTTAATTACCACTTTACCTCATTGTAAAAGTCAAATTGACTTAGAATCTTTTGTAATCACCTACCAAAGTGAGTCGTGGAAAAAGTAGTTCATTTGATTGAAGGAATATCTCCAAGCATTTAGGAGCTTGATCATAGGGAGCCAAAATTTGAATTTGAATTCAAATCTTTGCTCATTACATATAAAAGTGAACATGAAAAGTCGCGGGTAAGAGAGAGATCATTCCCGAGCCTCATTCTACTGATTTTGAGTGTGTGTGAGGACTATACCATAGCCTACACCTCTCTACACCATTAGGCAATGTTGTTCATGCCAATGGGATTGTATACAAGTGTTAATTAATAGATACATTTACATCATTCATCTCTGAGTTCTCTGTTAGTCTACTCAAAAGTCTGTCAACTTGTCAAAGGCATATCTCGGTCAATTCTTCACCAAATTCAGTGATTCAAAGCTTGTTGGATTCCGCTCAAAGTCATCTACATACTATCAAAGTTTGAAGTAATTCTATTCAGCCACTTCAGAGAAATCTGTGTCGAGGTGAACTCTGGTCATTTTCTGCTACAGTCCTAAAAAGTCGGGGGTATAGCTAAACTTGCTAAATTGATTTCTCTTAGCATAGTTTATCTTTTTACATCATTCAACTTGCAAATGGTAGCTTACTAAGCTAGTTAAATACGCCTAGAAGGAATTTTATCAATTTCTACTGTGTTGGTCACACTGAGCAAAACATTCAGCAGGTGTCAAGACAAAAATAGAAGGTTTTCTTGAGTTTGTGAACTTCAAAGTTATCTGTTTTGATTCAATCATTACACACATCACTTCCAAAGTACATAGACCATTTTTTGGTGTTATTGGAAAGCTAAGAAGTTCTACTCATCAACTCTGAAGCAAAAGAGGGCTGGTACAAAGCAGGTTTAGCAGTACCTACTCAGTCTCCAAGCTTCTTCTTCTTCCTTGTGTTGTTCGCATGCTTCCATAGACGTCTAATGCCAACAATTGGTATTAGAGCAGGTCATTGCTTCATCTTGGGCATTGTCGATACCCCTCCAATCACAGTCTCAGATTCGTATGAAAATTGGTGAACATACTCATGGTGATTAGAAGATAAAATCCAATTCGCTTTGTAGTACCAAAATCATGATCTGAGTCTCATTTTGGCCTTCGAATGCATTATCGTAGTGCTTGTGCAGGAAATTTCATCTTCTTGTGCCAAAGATATATACAAGTTTTCATTTGCCAATATAAGCATCTCAAAGTCTGCTACAAGTTTAGCAAAACTCAACAAGGTAGTCTATTCAACTTTTTGAGATACAGTAATTTTTCTGCATGAGGGTATTTTAGTCAATGGCCATGGTTGAAAGCAGTGATGTAATTGGTATGTTGGCTATTGAGGATAAGTTGGATGGTACAAATTATCCATTGTGAGCTTATATGATGCGTCATGTATTGCTCACAAAAGGATTTTGGAATATTGTGCAGGTGTTGAAAAATGTCCTATTACACCTGCAAATAGAGGTACTAAAGCTGATGCAGATGGCATCAAGATGGTGATATTCTACACATTCATGTTCATGGTGTGGTTCCTGTTGCACCTACTACAAAGCAAATTCCTTGGGATGGTAGAGATGCTCAAGCACATGCATTGATAGCCTTGTCTGTCAAACGTGCCATTATTCCTCACATTCGATCTTATAGAACAGCTAAGGATACTTGGGATACACTTAGCACATTGTACGAGGCTAGGAATGAGGCTCGTGTTGCTTACCTCTGAAGAGTTGGAGAGTGAGCATATGAATGAAGGTAATTCTATGGACAATTTTCTAACAAAGATCAAAGATTTGAAGGAATAGTCAATTTTTGCTGATGAAGTCTTGCCTGACAGTTGGCTTGTGCACACTGTTCTGAATGGTCTTCTTGATTCCTATCAAAGATTTGCTTCTACTCTTCGTTTTGATGAAAGACAATCCAAATGCCTTAACATTTGAGGAATTTAAAGTCTCTTTTCTATTTTAGGAAGATCAGTCTAGGTAGAGTAGTTCCATTATGCGTGTTGTAGATCAAGCTTTCCTCACTAGTTAGAAGGGTAAAGGTAACTGGAGCTCTTCTACTAGTAAGTTTAAATCTACTAATCCTACATAATCAAAGAAGGAAGATAGAGACAAGAAGAAAACAAAAAAGTAGAAATTGTTTTGCAAATATTATAAAGCAAATGATCATGTCATTAAGAGGTTTCCAAAACTGGCTGCTAAAGAGGCAAAGAAGAAAGATGCCAGAATGGTTGTTGCAGAGGCCTCTACACCAAAAACAAAGTCTGCTAATCTTGTGCAGAATGAAGAATGGGCGTTTTTATTACTATT
Organism: Ceratopteris richardii; assembly: GCA_020310875.1. Taxonomy (NCBI): domain Eukaryota; kingdom Viridiplantae; phylum Streptophyta; class Polypodiopsida; order Polypodiales; family Pteridaceae; genus Ceratopteris; species Ceratopteris richardii. Next base: position 189,821,501 of record CM035408.1, on the reverse strand, counting down.
TGCAGTCTTGACCCATCTTTGCATGACTAATGTTTGTCTGTAGCAGACTCAGATGTTTGCCAGTATTTTGGTAGTATGGCAACCAAACGTATTACCTCACAGTGTAGTTTCTTCACTTCACTTGAGCCTACCCCTATAGGGAATACTATCACATGCGCCAACAACTCTCTTATCCTATCATGGGAGTTGGAAAGATCATTCTAACTACTACTAATGGTAGTTCTTTCACTTTGTCAGATGCTTTATTTGTGCCACGGATCAAGAAAAATATGTTATTAGTTTCAGTGTTAGCCAAGATTGGCTTGGTTGTGACATTTGTTGATGACAGATGTACAGTTCATGATCTGTCAAATGGTGACATGATTATTGCTTCTAGCATTCTATGCCATGGGTTGTGTAAGCTCATAGACTATGAAAACTTTTTGAATGATTCAGCATGTGTAATACATGATTCTCAGGCTATATCAGATGCAAAGCTTTGGCATGCATGCTTCTGTCATCTTAATTTTGCTAGTTTATTATGCCTACAAAAATCTGAAATGGTGTCCTCTTTGCCCAAACTTGAGGCACCCCATAAAAATCTTTTTGAGCGTTGTATTTTGGGCAAAATGTAGTGCTCATTCTTCCCAAAGGATGGTTCATGTCGAGCTACTTAGAAATTACAACTTGTACATAGTGATGTTTGTGGTCCTATGTAGACACCTTCTTTTGGAAACTATCCTTACTTTGTGACTTTCATTGATTATTTTTCTACGCATGCATGGGTATATCCATTGAAAGCAAAGTCCAAAGTGTTTATATGCTTCACACAATTTTTGGTTTTGGCTGAAAATATGTCAGCATGTAAAATGGGCACCCTCCATTCTGATCGAGGGTAGGTCACTCATGGAGATGGCGAGGTGTATGGTCAAGAGTCAGGCTTTACCACATAGTTTCTAGCTTGAGGTTGTCATGTGTGTAGCAAATGTACTTAACAGATGTCCCACTAAAGCATTACAGTCTATCACTCAATATGAGGCTTGGCATAGCCGTAAGCCATTTGTTGCTCACCTGCATGTTTCTGGTTGTCTGGCATATGCATTAGTGCTTGAATAACATCAAAGGAAATTGGATCATAAAGCAGTAAAATGTATTTTTGTTGGATACAGGTTCGAAAGCAAAGGCTATCATCTATATCAGCCACAGATTAAGTGCATGTTAGTTAGTTGTGGTGTTGTTTTTGTAGAAGATTATATTCAACCTTTACCTTCATGTACGAAGGAGACATCTGTTAGATACAAAGACATGTATGATACTTTGCTACAGGTGGACAGCCTAGTGTTCATCCTAATGAGGCAACTTCTGAACCTTTGTAGGTTTCATGTGATGATGCAGATCATTCCATTTCTGATGTAGATAATTCCATTTCTGATGCAAATTTACATGATGCACTTATTGATGAGAGATTTGATATTGAGGAGACAAAAACTATGCAAAAAAAGCTTGTGCAGACCTTGCACAACATCAAATTAGATGCACCTCTACCATACTATACTCGTTCAGGCTCTCATAGTGCCTCTTTTGCATCAGATTGCTATGTTATAGCTTCCTCTAGTCTCTTTGATGAGAATGAGCCTATTTAATTTGATGAAGCACAAAATTATAAAAATTGGATGGTTATTATGCAATCAAAATATGATGCTATCATGAAAAATGGTACCTGGTCTTTATGTGACTTGCCTCCTAGCAAGAAGGCCATTGGCTCTAAGTGGGTATACAAGCTGAAGAGTAACCCTGATGGAATAGTTGACAGGTATAAGGCTAGCCTTGTTGTAAAGGGTTATGTGCAGGAAAGAGGCATTGATTTTGATGAGACCTTTGCACCTACTTGCCAAATGACTATTGTTCATAGGATATATGCACTTGTAGCTCATCATGGTTGGAATGTACATCAGTTCGACATTAAAACTACATTTTTGAGTGGTGATTTGCATGAATAAGTGTTTGTTTTTTAGCTCCCTTGCTTTGTGCAAAAAGGGCATGAAAGCCAAGTGTGCAGGTTAAAGAAGGCATTATATGGTTTAAAGCAAGCACCACGTGTTTGGTATGAAAAGATACATGCCTATCTGATTGCACATGGTTTTGACAGCAGTCCAATAGAAAGCACCTTATATGTTAAGCATCCTGATGATGTGCTTCTTATCATTGTTGTGTATGTTAATGACATGCTGCTCAGTGGTCCTCATGAGAAGCATATTGCTGATTTCAAGGTTGATTTGCATGCTTCATTTGAGATGTCTGATTTGGGGCATTTGCATCATTATTTGGGCATTCAGTTTATGGAAGTTGATGGCTAAAAAGCTCTGTGTCAAATGAAATATATTGACACATTATCGTAGCATTTGGCCTTGAAGGCTCCAAACCTATTGCCACTCCTATGGAGATAGTTTTATGATTGAGCCTTCATGATGTAGGAGATGCATTTGATGCTATTCTCTATGAGCAGGTTGTTGGACGCTTGATTTACTTATGCATTACTCGGCCAGATATTCAGTTTGTTGTCTCATAGGTGAGTAGGTTTATGCATTGCCAAGGAGTCAAGAATTGGCAAGTGGTTAAGCGCATCTTTCGCTACTTGAGTGTTACTCGACTACTTAGATTGTTTTATCCCAAGGGGGGATCATTACTGCTAGATTTGCATGCTTTCTTTTACTCTACCTAGGCTCGTTGCTATGACACTTGTGTGTTCACTAGTGGCTTTTGCTTCATGCTTGGTAGCTCATGTATATCTTGGTTGAGAAAGAAGCAGCCTACTATGGCCACTTCTAGTTGTGAGGCTAAGTATAGGGAAGCTTTCACAGAAACTATTGAGTGTGTGTGGCTTAGACGCCTTATGGCTGATTTGGGGTTTGGTTAGTCTTCTGCCACCACCATCTTCACTGACACTTAGAGTGCATTGGCAGTTGCGAGGAACCCTCTATTCCATGCTCGGACTAAGCACATTGAGGTGCATTATCATTATGTCAGGGAGAGGTTCTCTGCTAGAGAGATCAGCTTGGCATATGTGCCCATGTAGGAGAACATTGTAGACCTTTTCATGAAGGTTGTGCCTAGGGAGAAGTTTGAAGCTTTCTGCAAAGCTTTGGGCTTACTTCCTTTTGTGGATTGATTCCACATAGCTTGGCACTTCCTTATACATGAGTGCTAGTTCCTTGTTCAATGCATCACTCCTAGGGGGGATTTGTTGATGTATTTAGGTAGTGATGTGTGTGAACACACTAGGACTACCGGGGCATTTTTTTCCCTCTTTAGGAGGTTTTTTCCCCCTGCTTGTATATACACCTATTGCCCTAATGGGCTAGTAATCTTTGTACATTCTAGTGGTAATGCATTCAGTATTGTGTGTTGTGCTCCAAGCTTCGTCTTCTTCCTTGTGTTGCTCTCGTGCTTTTGCAGACGTCTACCTCCAACAATTGTAAGTAGAGATGTTGTGTTGAATGAAAATAAATCTTGGTTTGAAGATCATTTTAGGAAAATCAAACTTCCCTATGATCCAGGGGAAGAATTTCCAACATTATCAAAGAGGAATGAGCCTACACTTGAAGCATGAAGTGATTTTGATGATAATCAGATGATTACAAAAAGGGAATTCAATCCTTGGAACTCCAAACATAAAGCCATAATACAGGAATCGAGAGATGTGGTAGAATCATCTAAACAAACTATAATAAGGTCTACTAGAGAGAAAAGGAAGCTACAAAGGTATGGATATGATACGTTTGTGGTCGCTAAACATTCAATATATATAGCACAGGACTCAAACTCTAAAGAACCTTCTACTTATGAAGAAGCCAGAATGGAGAAGTGCCCTAGAAGAAGAAATAGAGGCTTTACAAGAGAATCAGACTTGTGAATTGGTACCCAAGACTCCGTCTATGAAAGTCATTGGTTCAATGTGGATATACAAGGTAAAAAAGAATTATGATGGTTCAATTAATAGGTACAAAGCAAGGCTTCTAGCCAATGGGTTTGCACAAACTCAGGTACTGATTATGAAGAAACATTTTCACATGTAGCAAAAATGCCTACTATTAGGCTACTCATGGGTGTTCCATCTCCCAAGAATTGAAAGATATATCAAATGGATTTTAAAAATTCTTTCTTAAATGGTTGGATATCAGAGGAGGCATATATGGTACAACCTCTTGGTTTTGAAGATCAATCATATCGTCAATATGTGTGTAGGTTGAGGAAATCTTTGTATGGCTTGAAGCAAGCTCCTAAAGCTCAAATGAAGGAGGAGTTCAAGATCAGTGATCTTGGTTTTCTCACATACTTCCTAGGTTTCGAAGTGGTATACACAAAGAAAGGTATGTTCCTCACACAAAGGAAATACATTGGAGATATGCTCTCTAAATTCAAAACGAAAAATACAAAGGTTGCAAGTACACCCATGGAGGTAAATCTGAAGTTAAGTGCTCATGAAGGTGAGCTAATTGACTATATAACTAGCTATTAAAGTCTAGTTGCAAGCCTAAATTATGCTACATTAATTAGAGTGGATATTTGTTATGGATTAAGTGTGTTGAGTCAGTTCATGCACACTCCAAGGAACCCTCACATGGAACTAGCCAAGAGAATCCTAAAGTATTTGAAGGGCACAATCAATGAAGGACTATACTATCCATATACATTTCATGTAGATGTTAAACTCTTCTCAGATGCAGATGGTTTAGGATCTAAAGATGATAGCAGAAGCACCTCTGGATACCTTACTTTTGCAAGTACAAAATTAATCTCATGGTCTTCAAAGAATCAACGCACAGTTTCTCTTTCATCAAAAGAAGCTGAATATAGAGGACTTGCAAATGCTACAAAAGAAGCTATGTGGATAATAATGGGGGATGAATCTAACACCCCAATGCAACAATGGAAGATGGCTGCCCTCCATTAGGTCCACAAGCAGTGATATATGCTCACTATTCTGAATTTTTCTTTGCACTAGTACATATACTTAAAATTAAATTTTGCAAACTTAGATAAGACTATAAGAGCTACCCAACAAGCTTTAACTCATCCCAAATGGATATTCCAACTGGGAGAACCACCCTCTCCAAATTAGGCAACAACCTCTGCCTATGTGCAGAGATATACCTTCACGAAGTTGGCAATTTCTCACAACTCACTCAGCCAAATAACTTGAAACTTTGGCAACGTTCAGGGCAGTATATGAGATAGCAAATGAACCTTGAAATCAATGAAGATGAGTACAATGAGGGAGCAAACAATGCTTTGCATATTGTACAAGCAGACTTGGAAACACCTATCTAGACCTCTAGATAGATAGGAGCAAAATCAGGAGAAAGTAAGGTAAGCAAGCAAGGGGGCTGGTGCTACAGTTTATGAATTCACAAAAGTAAGTGGGAAGCTTGTGGAATGCATAGAATGCAAGACACAAAGGTGGGAAACTATATAGAGTTTTACATTTCCTACAATCTAGCTAACCACCCACCAATCTGTGTAGGTGCCCTTTTTGGTGGCTGATTTGATGAGATTTGAATTTGATTGAGTTCACTGCAGCTTCTAACTTTATTCCATGACTTTGGCTCCTCCTTTATGATTGGTCCACTTTCAAAACTCATGGTTGAGCCCTTTTGCATGATTGAGACTTTATTTTCAACACTCTCCCTCAAGTCTCAATGCCTAGGTCCTTCATTCCAATGCATGCCTTGAAGTGTTGTAGCTTTACTCCATCCAATGCTTTGGTAAACATATCTGCATATTGGTCCTTTGTATTGACATGCTCCACCTTGACATCCTTTGACATGATCTTCTCTCTAATAAAGTGGTAATGCACTTCTATATGCTTCGATCTTGCATGGAACACCCGATTTTGAGCCAAGCATATGCTACTTATCTTGTCACAAAAAATAGGTACGTTCTTAACTTGCAAATCAAGATCAACAAACAAATTCTTGAGCCACATAAGCTAACATGAGACTTGTGCTAAGCCTCTATACTCAGCTTTGGTCGATGAGAGAGCCATTGTTGGTTGTTTCTTTGACATCCATGAGATGGTCTTCTTCCCTAGCATGATAACATATCCACTAGTGCTCCTCCTATCATCTTTGGAACTTACCCAATCAGCGTCACAATAAGCTTGTAGATTTAATACATCATCAAATGGATAATATAGACCTTCATTCACTCATCCTTTAAGGTACCTAAGTACAGTTTTGGCTACAACAAGATGAGGTACTCTTGATGCTTGCAAAAATTGAGATAACACTCCAACTACATGTGCAACATCTGGTCTTGTCATAGTAGCATACAAGAGAGAGCCAATTATTGACCTATATATGGTGACATCCTTCACTTCTTCACCTTTATGAGCACTTAGTTTAACATTTACTTGTAATGGATTTGAAATGGGCTTGCAATCACACAAGCAAAACTTCTTCAAAAGATCTAGAATGTATTTCCTTTGCATCAAGTATATACCTTCCTCTTTATATAGTACTTCAATCCTAAGAAAGTACCTTAAAATCCCTAAATCTGAGATTTTAAACTCACATCCAATCTTCCTCTTTATGTCCTCAATGTTGGCTTCATCATCATCTATAATGATCAAATCATCAACATATATACAAATGAAAACAATTTTGCTACCTTTCTTCTTCACAAAAAATGATGGGTCTGCATGACTCTAATTGTATCCACATTTTACCAAGTAGTCCACAAGTCTTTGGTTCCAAGGTCTTGGGTCTTGCTTGAGTTCATAAAGAGCCTTCTTTGGCGTGCATACATGATGTGGAAACCTCTCATCTTCAAATCCTTGGGGCTATTCCATGAAGACTACCTCGTCAAGCTCTTCATTTAGGAAAGCATTCTTCACATCCAATTGGTACATCTTCCACCTTTTGAGGCTGAAATTGCAATCAAACTTCTGATCGTGGACATCTTAGCTATTGTTCTGAATGTTTCGTCAAAGTCTATGCCATAGGTTTGAGAAAAACCTTTTGCAACGAGCCTTGCTTTATACCTAGAGATGCTCCCATTTGCATGCCTCTTTACCTTGTACATCCATTTGTTGCCAATGGCTTTCATGTCCTTTGTTCTTGGCACCAACGACCAAGCATCATTTTCTTCAAGTGCCTTGACTTCCTCCTCCATAGCTTCAATCCATTCCCTATGCTTATTTGCTTCTTCAAAAATGTTAGGTTCTTCACAAGCTATAACTTGGCTCATGTAGGCATAGTGTCTTACAATGAATGAATCATAAGTTAACCTTTGAACAAGGTATTTAACCATACTAGATGATCTTACCTCACCATTAGGTGGTAGAAATCTCTTCCCCCTTGGTTTAGATGCTTTAGATCCTTGAATTTCTAATTTTTCCAAATCTTCATCACTTGTAGATTCCATGTCTACCCATCGATGGTCTTCGTCATTTGCTTTTTCCTTTCCTTTGTTACTCCCTTCGCTTGAATGAGCTTCATTCCTTATCCTTCCATTCCAAGCTGATGTGGTATCCTCCTCTGATGGTGTGCTTGAAGTGGTTGGACCACTCATCTCCATGCTTTGCTTTTGCTCTTTGAACTTATTCTCGACTTCATATGCATCGTCAACATGTAACACATCTTTGCTACCATACCAATGTAGCAACTCATCAAATATTACATCCGTAGATACCTTAAGCTCTTTGGTGCAAGGGCTATAGAATCTAAAACCCTTTTGCTCTAAAGAATATCCAAAAAATATACACCAACCGGCCTTCAAGTCTAGCTTGTGTCTCAATTCTTGAGGTATGTGAACATAACACACACAATCAAAATACTTTGAGATGTGAAAGGTTGGGTTTCTTACCATACAAAGCTTATAAGGTGTAACTCCATGTACTCTTGAGGTTGGACACCTATTCATAATGTATATGGATGTATTTGTTGCATCAGCCCAATAAGAGTTAGGAACATTCATTTCCTTTAACAAAGCTCTAGCCACTTCTGCTATGTATCTGTTTTTTCTCTCTGTCACCCCATTTTGTTGAGGTGTATACTTGCAATTGAATCGCCTTTTGATGCCATGTTCATGTAGAAAATCTGAAAATTCATTTGAAAAATACTCTCCCCCTCCATCCGATCTGAGAGTCTTTATATAGTTCCCTAATTCCTTCTCCACTAGGTTTATGAACCTCTTGAAGTGGTAAAACACTTCTGAATTTGACTTCATGCAATACATCGAAACAAAACTTGAATGATCATCTATAAATGTGAAAAAATATCTATTACCTCCAATGGATGGCTCCCTTTTAGCTCCTCATACATATGTGTGTATGAGATTCAACACTTCATTGCTTACATGTGCTCCCTTCTTGAATGGCAATTTACTTTGTTTCTCTAATTGACAAGCATGGCACAAATGTTGCATATTTTGAGATGTAAGATCACGTAGAACACTCACCAAGCCCTTCCTTTGCATGTCCTTCATTCTTTGTAAGTTTATGTGTCCAATTCTTTTATGCCGTAAGTCAATTTCTGCAATCTGTTTATTTCCAATTGACAAGTAGACAGTGTGAGGGGTTGATGGCTTTACTCCATGGTGAAGAGTCTTCCTTACTTCTTTCCTTTTGCTATGAGCTTGTAGTCCTGCATTGGGTCTTCAACAAAACATCATTCATCATTGAACCTCACCTCATAACCTCTTTCAACCATTTGACCTATGGAAACCAAGTTCTTTGTCATGGTTGGCACATGCAATACATCCTTCAACACCATGGAGATTTAACATCCATTCAATGCAACATCTCCCACATGTGTAATCTTGTGCTCAATGTCATCCCATGTCTCTACATGTCCTTGAGTGATGGGTGAGTGTAAATTAAAGAAAACATCTTTTTTGCAACTCATATGGTTGCTACAACCACTATCAATGTACCATGTAAAATCTGAATTGACTCTTTCACTTGAACCATACATCATAAGCAAGTTCTCATTTTCTAAATTTGTTGAAGTACTAGCATAATTTCCTTGGTTCATTTTGTATCCTTGATTGCCTCCTCCTTTGGACCAACAATCTCTTGCATAATGGCTTGGCTTTCCACATTTGTAGCATTCTCCACTGGATGCTTCTCCTCCATGTGATCCTCCTCTTCCTCTACTCCTTCCTCTTGATCCATAGCTTTGGTTGGAGCCTTCTTGGTTGCTTGAGCTTGAGTTTGACCTTCCTCTCCCTCTTCCTGGGGAGTTTTCTCCACCTCTTTTGCCTTTGCCTCTACCTGCATAGAAAACTTGGGCCTGGCTGCCTTTTGATTGTGAACCTCCTTGGTTCATCTCCTCGGTCACCATCGATGTGACTAATTGATCAAATTGTGGTAGGGAATCCCTCACATAAATTGATGTGGTGAATGCTTTCCACCTTTCATCCTCTCTCAAGCCATTGAGAGAGTGTGCAACAAGATCGTCATCTTCGATTGGGCTCCAATTAAGCTTAGGGTATCTACAAGCTCCTTAACCTTGAAAACCTACTCACTTATGTTAGTACTTGGTGCTTTCCTAAGATTATTTAGCTCATTCTTGAGTTGAATCTTCCTTTCCTTGGTCGATGATGAGTACAATCTCTCCAAGGTCTCCCAAACCTGCTTGGATGTGTCCAAGTCTTGTATATGCCCTATCATGCTATTGCTTATGTGTTGGGATAGAATGAGTATGACTCTCATATCCCTTTCTATCCATTCATTAAGTGCCTTGACCCACCCTTGAAGTGGTGGATCATGTATATCAGGCGTTGTTTGCATGTCGCTCACTAATCCCCACAATCCTTTTCCCATAAAGTAGTTGCTAACTCTA
>CM035408.1:189796677-189806677 GCA_020310875.1 Ceratopteris richardii | reverse complement strand
TCTCGTAGCTACCATAGCATACATGAGACTACCAACAGCATAGTGATAGGGAATTTTGGTCATGAATTCCTTTTCCTCGTCTGATTTGGAGCAATGATCCTTGCTTAATTTCACATATGTCGGTAAAGGTGTACTCAATGCCTTTCCACCGTGCATATTGAACCTATGAAGTACTTTGGATATGTACTCACTTTGAGACAAGTATATACATCTTTTACTCCTATCACGCGTAATGCACATGCCAAGAATATTTTTGGCATCCCCCAAATCCTTCATATCAAATGTCTAACTCAACTTCTTTTTGAGAATTGACAAATCATAAGAGGACTTCACACGAATCAACATATCATCAACATAAAGTATAAAGCATATCAAGTTGCCATCTGAGCATCTCTTTGTGTAGAGACAATGATCCTCATTGCTTCGAGAATAGCCTTGAGACTTCATAAAAACATCAAACTTTTGGTACCATTGTGTACGGAACTATTTAAGTCCATATAAGCTCTTCTTAAGCTTACAAACTAGATTTTCCTTGCTAGAAACTACATAAACCTTTGGTTGGTCCATATAGATCTCATCTATAAGATCTGCATGAAAGAAAGCAGTTTTCACATCCATTTGGACTAGCTCTAAGTCCTCCATTGCAAAGAATCCAAGCAACATGCGCAGGGTAGTCATCTTGACCACTGGAGAGAAGATTTCCTCGAAATCAACACCATGTTGTTGCTTAAAACCTCTTGCAACAAGTCGTGCTTTATACTTTGGAGAAGAACTATCTGATGTGAATTTTAGCTTATATACCCATTTACATGCTAAAGCTTTCCTACCCTTTGGCAAAGGTACTAAATCCCAAGTACCATTCTTGTGAATAGAATCCAACTCACTCTTCATGGCACACTCCCACTTGACATGATCCTCTGTTTGCATAGCCTCTTTGTAGAAACAAGGCTCACTGGCATCTGTTACCATAACAAAATCTAAACCTGGAACATATCTATTAAGTGTATGTGAGACAGGTGTAGATTGTCTCAATGGTCCTTGAACAGGAACATGTGTAGACTGATCTGATTGGACATTCTCTTGAACATCCCTATGTGCAGCATTTTTATGCATGCTAACTGGAGGCTAGTATCCTCAAACACCACTCTTCTCACTTCAACCTCCTTAATGGGTTGTTTATGCATCTTAGACTCATTGAAAATGACATAACTACTTCTAATCATTGAATGTGTTTCAGCATCCCATAAGGGATATCCAAATTGTCCTTCTCGACCATATCCAAGAAAAATGCACTTCTTTGACTTATGGTCCAACTTTTGTCTAAGATTCCTGGGTATATGAACATATGCTTCACACCCAAAAACTCAAAGATGATCATTATATGGTGGCTTCCCTGTCCATAACTCTTGTGCCACTTTGAGACCTTTGGCAGTACAAGGTGAAAGGTTAATCACATGAACTGCAGTCAATACTGCTTCTGCCCAAAAACCTTGTGAGAAGTTTGCATGATGCAACATAGAAACTACTCTATCTTGAATAGTTCTATTCATCCTTTCAGCTACACCATTTTGCACTAGGGTATAAGGAGCTGTAAACTCTCTATGAATCCCTCTAGACTAACAGAAAAGGCTGAATTCATGTGAGATATACTCACCCCCATTATCTGAACGTACAGCCTTAAGCTTAGTTCCTTTTTCAGTCTCAACTAAAGCAAGCCATTTTCTCAAAGTAGGGAATACCTCATCCTTCGATTTGATAGGATATACCCAAACTTTTCTAGTAGCATCATCTATGAAAGTGACAAAGTAAAGAGAACCACCTAAAGACCTAGTGGGCATAGGACCACACACATTTGTATGAAGGAGATCTAAAGGCTGAAGTGAAGAGTCAATGTGCGCTCTATGCACATTTCTGGTTTGCTTTCCATATTGACAATGCTCACAAAATGAAAAGTCAGAGAAAGATAACACAGGTAAGTAGCTAGAACGAGAAAGATTTTCCATTCCACTACGAGATATATGGCCCAAATGACCATGCCAAATACAAGCCATAGGTTGTTCAGTAACAGCTAACAAGTGTTCTTTCTATGATACAAGTAAAGGATAAAGTGAGACAACTTTGATTCCTTTTGCAATAACCATATTTCCCTTTGATATGCAAAAGGACTGAGCATAGAATACCACCTTGTAACCAAGGTCATCAAGTTAACCAACTGACATTAAACTGTGTGATAACTCAGGTACATCGCATACATTATGCATAGTAAATTTTGAACCATCAATGAACTGCACAACCACATCTCCAATGCCCACAACATCATACTAGTAAGAGTCTCCAAGTCTCACGGTAGCAAGAGACTTTGCTTCATAATTAGAGAACCATTCTCTGTGTGGTGTCACATGGAAAGAAGCACCAGAATCTCACGGCCAGGTGTGGGAAAGAGAATCAACCATAAGAGCTTCAGTTGGCATAGTACTATCAAGAGTCAACACAACAACATCATCAAAAATAGCATTAATTTCTTCACTCTTCATAGTCAAAGTGGATGGTGCCGGTAACTGTTTAACATGCCCATCAACATTTTGTCCTTTACCTTTAGCATTCTTTAATGCATAACAGTCTTTCTTCATGTGTCCTTTCTTATGAAAATAATGACATTTGATATCCCTCTTCCTTGTAGTACTTCTACTCTTATTCCATTGACCATTCTTTTCCTTGTTCTTGCTCCTGCCATGTTGTTAATTCTTTCCTTGGTAAGAATCACAAACATTATATGCATCTCCACTCTGAGTGCCAACCATAGATTTTCTACAAATCTCCTCACTCAAGAGTGCTCCACATATGTCATCATAGATGAGTTTACCACCAGGTGCACTATTGCTAATAGCTATGCAAAATGTATCCCATAATGATGGCAGGGTGAATAACAACAATTTTGCTTTCATTTCATTATCCATATCCATTTTCTGAGCCTGTAACTAGGAGAATATAGCATCAAACTCATTTAGATGAGTAGGAACACTATCTCTGTCCTTCATTTGAAGGTCATATAATTTTCTTGTCAGATACACTTTATTTGATGCCGTCTCTTTTTCATATGTATTGCATAACGTCTTCCAAAGCTCCTCTGCACTTTCACAGTCTAATACTGTAAAGTAAACATTATCTGTCAGGTGCAAGTGAATGGTAGACCTGGCCATTTCATCTAACTCATCCCAATCATGTTCATCCATGTCAGTAGGCTTCTTTGAAATGCCATTTACTAGCTTCCATTGCCTCCTTTGAATTAGCACATCTTTAAACTGATTCTTGCATATAGCAAAGTTTGTGCTATCAAATTTTTGGATCTCAAAATGGTCTTTTCCCAGCAAGTTATAGCTTCTCAGAACACTAGCACTAGACCCTGATCCACCAGATGTGCCTGAGATCTTTGTTGCCATGATGGTAGAGGACTGAAGAGAATGATAATGGAGCTAGAAGAGTCCAAACACCAATGAATAAGTGTATCAAAGAGTAAATCGACCACTATAAAGTTGACTAAACCAAAAATCTAAAAAAATTTAACCAAAGTATCCTCTTCAAAATGAGCATATGACCAGTGTCAAAATATCATAAAACTACAAGTAGTGACATGTTTACGTGCAGAGTGAATAATTGACTCCACTGCATATAATATGTTACCTAATAGAAGCCAACTAGGCTTATCGAGCACCTATGAATAACTATCATACATCTCCTATGGCGAGGTTGGGTAAGTCTTCCACTTGCATCACCGAAGAGACCCCAACATCTAGGTGTCTCCCAGTTAAGAAAACCTCACCACGACCCTCTTTTTCAAACGTAAAAGGCTTTATGCAAAAACGTAACAGGCTTTATGCAAAAATGTAACCGCTATATGAATGACCACATGGACGTACATAAGCGGTATCCACAAAAGCGTACATGGTGTGCATGTGCTCAATATATGAAGTAAGATGACACTGAAAAGGTTGAATGCACAACCCAAAAACTAGCCAACAACATCTGCAAGTGTTTTTCAACTCTGATGTTTTAGGCTCAAAAAACATGCATAAATTTGCACCAGCTCCTCCCACCAAAACTAAAAACCTTTCAAGAAACCTATAGTTTTACGAGTGTGGCTGAAAACATAGCCCCAAAGGTTGATATTTATCATCGGAGAAGTAAAAAGAAAACTCTTCTTGATGTTCTTGGACCTGTATGAAGAGAACTATGTGCAAAAGTACTCCAAAATGGCTCCAAAACACACCCAAAAATGCTTCAAAAATAAGCTTTGAAAGAAAATAATGAAGCTTTGAGGGACCAAAACATGTTCAAGATAATTTCAACCTTAGTCTTTCCCCTTCTTCAAACACCACAAGAGTATAGCTTAGTGACAAGAGATTGCCATGGTTAAGCGAGCTCTAGGGGGAACATTACTGGGATGGGTGACCTCCCGGGAAGTACCAGGAACCTCTATCTTCCTTGATCATTGAGGTCCTCCCTTGCATGCAGCCAATGGCACCAATGGTGACTTCGGTGACTCGAATGACAATGTATGCCAAGGTCTATGCCTTGGTCGCTGCCTTAGTCATAAGCCTTGGAGAATGTCGGGGGGATGGGTGCTCGCTTCACTCGCACAAAAGGGACGAAGCTTTTGCATCACACTGCTCTGATACCAGTGAAGTAATCCCATGATGATGCACCACGGTGTGCTCTTCTTCTCGAGAGCTCCACATTGATATCCTTGAAGTAGAAAACCGAGCTCCCAAGGTCACACACAATACTCTGCACAGAGGCTGCACAATATGCCGAAAAACACAATACACATGGAGCACGAAGATAGACTTCTTAGGTCTTACAAATGCAGTCGAACTTATAGTCTGTGAGTGACCAAGCCAATATACGTTTTATTAAAGAACATATACAAAAAGTGTCTGGTGGCCATTTGGCCTTTCGCATGGACACTAACAGTAACATTGGAAAGGGAAGAAGAAAGGACCAAAGCATGACAAAGCCAAGGGTCGAAATGTTCAACCTTGTGCCATCTGTGATAAGAACAACCACACCACTCAGAATTGTTGGTTCAATGGGAAGACCTAGAAAGGAAGTGGAAGAGGTGGATATGGCAGCAATAGAGGTAGAGGTGGACACAACTTCAACAATAACAATAGAGGCTATAATAGAAGGGACTTCAACAATTCTTCAGAAGATCAACCACATGAAGACTCATTGCTTCTTACGAATCTAAGCCACAAAGAAGGTAAAGAAGATAATCATTTGTTCTACATAGATTCTGGATGTTCAAATCATGTTGTAGGCAACATTGCTCTTCTAATTGACTTGGAAAATCCAAAGCATAGACATGAAGTACAAACAGGGGATGATACGAAGCACAATGTGGAGAAGATCGGTAATGTCAAAGCTTTCAATGGCAGAATAAACATTCTAAGTAAGGTTCTTTATGTACCCACTATCACAAAAAACCTAATAAGTGTAGGCCAAATAGTTGAAAAAGGCTTGCAAGTTAGGTTCACCCAACATGGAGCTTTTGTGGAAGATCCATTTCAAGGCTTCAAGAAGATAGCTAGAGGTGAGAAGCATGATAGGCTCTTTACTTGCAGAAGACTGGCCAACACCCAAATCAGCCATAAGGCGTCTGAGCCACACACACTCAACAATCGCTATGAAAGTTGCCCTATACTCAGCCTCAAAACTGGAAGTGGCCACAATAGGGTACTTCTTTCTCAACCAAGATATACATGAGCTACCAAGCATGAAGCAAAAGCCACTAGTGGACACACGAGTGTCAGAGCAACCAACCCAATTAGAGTCAGAAAAAGCATGCAAATCGAGCAATAGTGATCCCCCCTTGGGATAAAACAAACCAAGTAGTCGGGTACCACTCAAGTAGCGAAAGATGCGCTTAACCGTCTGTCAATGCTTGACTCCTGGGCAATGCATAAACCTGCTCATCTGTGAGACGGCAAACTGAATATCTGGCCGAGTAATGCATAAGTAAATCAGGCATCCAACAGCCTGCTAATAGAGGACAGCATCAAATGCATCTCTAACATCATGAAGACTCAATCGTAAACCTGTCTCCATAGGAATGGCAATAGGCTTACAGTCTTCAAGGCCAAAATGTTGTAATAATGTGTCAATATATTTCGATTGACACAAAGCCATTCCACCATCAACTTGCATAAATTAAATGCCCAAATAGTGATGCAAATGCCCCAAATCGGACATCTCAAATGAGGCATGCAAATCAGCCTTAAAATCAGCAATATGCTTCTCAATAGGACCAGTGAGCAGCATGTCATCAACATAGACAACAATGATCAGAAGAACATCATTAGCATGCTTAACATATAAGGTGCTTTTAGTTGGATTGTTCTCAAAACCATGTGCAATCAGATAGGCATGTATCCTCTCATACCAAGCACATGGTGCTTGCTTTAAACCATACAATGCCTTCTTTAACCTGCACACCTAGTTTTCATGCCCTTTCTGTACAAACCCATGGGGCTGAAAAACATACACTTCTTCCTGCAAGTCAACATTCAAAAATGCAGTTTTAATGTCCAATTGATGTACATTTCAACCATGATGGGCTACAAGTGCACAGATGCTCCGAACAGTAGTCATACGGCATGTAGGTGCAAAGGTCTCATCAAAATCAATGCCTCTTTCCTGTGCATAAGCCTTTGAGGTGCATCTAATTTGCTATCACGCAAAGTCTGCACCAGCCATTTTGGCATAGTTTTTGCCTCCTCAATGTCAACTCTCTCTCATCAACAAGTGCATCATGTAAATCTGCATTAGAAATGGGATGATCTGCATCATCACATGAAACCTGCAAAGGCTGAGAATTTGCCTCATTAGGACCAACACTAGACTGTCCACCTGTAAAAAGAGGCAGCAAAGTATCATACATGTCTTTGGAGCTAATAGATGTCTACTTAGTACATGAAAACAATGTTTGAATAGCATCTTCTACAAAAACAACATCATGTCTAACCAGAATGTGTTTATTCTCTGGATGATACAGACGATAGCCTTTACTTTCAGAACTGTACCCAACAAAAATACACTTTATATCATCGAATTTTTTTCGATGTTGAGGCACTAATGCATATGCCAAACAACCAAAAACACGTAGATGAGCAACATATGGCTTGCAATCATGCCAAGACTCATATGGATTGATAGATTGCAGTGCTTTAGTGGGAGACATGTTAAGCACATATGTTGCACACATGACAACCTCAAGCGAGAAACTATGTGGTAAAGCCTGACTCTTGACCATACACCTCGCCATCTCCATGAGTGACCTGTTCTTTCATTTAGCAACTCCATTTTGTTGAGGTGTATATGGCACTGTACATTGGTGTTTTATCCCACATTCAGCTAGAAATGCATTAAAATCACAAGACATATATTCCCCCCCTCGATCAGAATGGAGGGTGCCGATTTTACATGCTGATAGATTTTCAGCCAAAACCAAAAACTGTTTGAAGCACATGAACACTTTGGACTTTGCCTTCAATGGATATACCCATGCATGCCTGGAAAAATCATCGATGAAAGTCAAGAATTAAAGATAATTCCAAAAGAAGGTGTCTGCATAGGACCATAGACATCACTATGTACAAGCTGCAATTTCTGAGTAGCCCGAACTGAACCATCTTTTGGAAAGGAAGAACGCTGCATTTTGCCCAAAATATAGCCTTCACAAACATGTTTTTTGGGTGCCTCAAGTTTGGGCAAAGAGGACACCATTTCAGATTTCTACACGCATAGCAAACTAGTAAAATTCAGATGACCAAAGCATGCATGGCAAAGCTTTGCATCTGACATAGCATGTACTACACATGCCAAATCATTTGTAGATCTTTCATAGTCTATGAGCTTATACAACCCACGACATAAAATGCTAGAAGCAATAATCACATCGCCATTTGATAGATCATGAACTGTACATCTGTCATCAATAAATTTCACAACCAAGCCAATCTTGGCTAATGCAGAAACTGATAACAGATTTTTCTTGATCCCAGGCACAAACAAAGCATCTGACAAAGTGAAAGAACTACCATCAGCAGTAGTCAAAATGATCTTACCAACTCCCATAACAAGATAAGAGGAGTTGTTGGTGCATGTAACAGTATTCCCTGTAGGGGCAAGCTCGAGTGAAGAGAAGAAACTGCGCTGCGAGGTAATATGTTTGGTCACCCCACTGTCAAAGTACCAAACATCTAAGTCTACTGCAAACATGCACTTCTCATGAGAAGATGGGTCAAAACTGCAAACAGTAGTAAACGTCCATTCTTCTTCTTGCACAAGATTAGCACTCTTTTTTTGGTGTAGAAGCTTCTACAACAACCATTCAAGCCTCTTTCTTCTTTGCCTCTTTAGCAGTCAATTTTGGATAGTTCTTTATGATATGATCATTTCCTTTACAGTACTTGCAAAACAATTTCTGCTTTTCTGATTTCTTTTCATCTTTTTCTTCCCTCTTTGATTGTGCAGAATTAGCAGATTTCTGCTTACTAGTTGAAGAGCTTCATTCTCCTTTGCCCTTCTGACTAGCCTAGAAAGCTTGATCTACAATACGCATAATGGACCTGTTTTGCCTGGACTGATCTTCCTACAACAGAACAGAGACTAACTCCTCAAATGACAAGGCATTTGGATTTCCTTTCATCATCAACCAAAGAGTAGAAGCAAAACTCTGATATGAATTAGGAAGACCATTCAAAAGGGTCTGCACAAGTGAGCTATCTGGTATAACCTCATCACCAGAAATCAATTGTTCCTTCAAGTCTTTGATCTTTGTTAGAAAAATTTCCATAGAATCGGCTTCATTCATGTGCTCACTCTCCAACTGGTTTTAGAGGTAAGCAACACGAGCCTCATTCCTAGCTTGGTACAATGTGCTAAGTGTATCTCAAGCATCCTTAGTTATTCGACAAGAGCGAATGTGAGGAATAATGGCACGTTTGATAGACAAAGCTATCAATTCATGTGCCTAGGCATCTCTGCCATCCCAACAAATTTGTTCTGTAGTAGATGCAACAGAATCCGTAGCACGAACAGGAATATACAGAATATCATCATCTTCGACACCTTCTGCATCAGCTTCAGTACCTATACTTGCAACAGTTCCAGGTGTGATAGGACGTTTTTCAACACCCTGCACAATGTTCCATAGTCCTTTTGCAACAATACATGTCGCATCATATAAGCCCACAATGGGTCGTTGGTACCATCCAACTTATCCTCAACAGCCAACATACGAAATACATCACTACTTTCAGCCATGGCCGGTGACTAAAATACCTTGATGCAAAAAAATTGATTGTATCTCAAAAAGTTGAACGGAACTACCCAGACGAGTTCTGGTAAACCTGTAGCAGACTTTGAGATGCTTATACTGGCGAACCAAAACAAGTATATACCTTTGGCACAAAAAGATGAAATAGACTATACAAGCACTGTGATAGTGCGTTCAAAGGTCCAAACGAGCTCAGATCATGATTTCGGCACCACATAGCGAAGCTGTTTTGATCTCTAAAACACCTTGAGTATGCTCACCAAATTTCGTGCGAATCTGAGACTGCAATCGGAGAGGTGTAGAGGATGCCCTAGATGAAGTGGTAACCTACTCTGATACCAATTGTTGGAGTTAGATGTCTGCGGAAGCACACAAATAGCACAAGGAAGAAGAAGAATCTTGGAGCACAACAAACAATATTGAATGTATTACTAGAGAATGAACAAAGATAAGTAGCCCATTAGGGCAATAGGCATATATACAAGCCGGGGGGAAAAAAGCTCCTAAAGAGGGAAAAAAGTGCCGCGGTGGTCCTAGAGCGTTCACACACATCACTATCTAAATATATCAACATCTCCCACCATATCTTAGCATTAAAAAATAACATTTAATTCTTTTACTTTTACTCCCAATTAAAAGACAAGTTAAAGACATGAATGTATA
>CM035408.1:189706677-189791677 GCA_020310875.1 Ceratopteris richardii | reverse complement strand
ATGTATGCATGTGTGTATGTGTGCATGTATGCATGTGTGCATCTATGCATGTGTGTATGTATGCATGTATGTGTGTGTGTATATGTGTGTGTATGTATGCATGTGTGTATGTATGCATGTGTGTATGTATGCATGTGTGTTTGTATGCATGTATGTGTGTGTATATGCATGTATGTATATGTGTGTATGTGATTGTTTGTGTGTGTATATGTGTGTATGTGTGTGTATATGTGTGTATGTGTGTGTATGTGTGTCTCTATGTGTGTGTAGGTACATGTGAGTGTGTTGTGTATGTGTGTATGTGTTTGTACGTATATGTATATGTATGTATATGTGTGTACATGTGTTTATGCATGCATGTATATGTGTGTGTGTGCATGTATGTGTGTGCATGCATATGTGTGTGTATGTGTATATGTGTGTATGCATGTGTATGTATGTATGCATATGCATGTGTATGCATGTGTATGTATGTATGCATATGCATGTGTGTGTATGTATGCATGTGTGTATGTATACATGTGTGTGTATCTATGCATGTGAGTGCATGTGTGTGTGTATGTGTGTATGTATGTGTATGTGTATGTGTATGTGTATGCATATGTGTATGTGTATGTGTGTTATGTGTGTGTGTATGTGTATGTGTGTATGTGTGTATGTGTGTATGAGTGTATGTATATGTATGTGTATGTGTATGTGTGTGTATGCATGTGTATATATATGTGTGTATGTCCCTTTATGTATGTGTATATGTGTGTATATGTGTATGTGTGTATATATCTACGTGTGTATTTATCTATGCGTGTGTGCATGTATATGTGTTTGTATGTGTATGTGAGTGCATGTGTATGTGTATGTGTCTCTTTGCATGTGTATTTATTTGTGTGTTTGTGAGTGTATATGTGTATGTGTCTCTATGTAGGTGTGTGTATGCATATGTGTGTGTATGTATATGTGTTTGTATGCATGTGTGTATGTATGTATGCATATGCATGTGTGTATGTATGCATGCATATTCATGTGTATGCATGTGTGTATATGTATGCATGTCAGTGTATGTGTGTGTCTATGTGTGTGTATGTATATATGTGTGTGTATGTGTGTATGTGTGTGCATGTGTGTGTATGTATATGTGTGTATGCATGTGTATGTATGTGTGTATGTGTTTATACACATGTGTGTGTATGTATGCATGTGAGTGTATGTGTGTGTGTCTATGTGTGTGCATGTATATATGTGTGTATGTGTGTATATATGTGTGTATGAATATGTGAGTGTATGTGTATATGTATGTATGCATGTGTATCTATGTGTGTATGTGAGTGTATGTGTGTGTGTATATGTGTGTCCCTTATGTGTGTATATGTATGCATGTGAGTGTATGTGTGTGCATGTGTGTGTGTGTGTCTATGTGTATGCATGTGTATGTGTGTGTATGTGAATGTATGTGTCTATGTACATGTGTATGTGTGTGTATGCATGTGTGTGTATGTATGCATGTGTGTGTATGTATGCATGTGAGTGTATGTGTGTGTGTGTATGTGTATGTGTGTGTATGTATATATGTGTGTGAATGTGTGTGTTTGAATATGTGTATGTCTATGTATCTATGTGTATGTATGTTTATGTATGTGTGTATGTGAGTGTATGTGTGTATGTGAGTGTATGTGTGTGTATGTATATTTGTATGTGTGTGTCTCTTATGTATGTTTATGTTATGCATGTGAGTGTATGTGTGTGTGTCGATGTGTGTATATATATATATATGTGTGTGTGTGTATCTTTGTGTGTGTATGCATGAGTGTCTGTGTGTTTATGTATGCATGTGTGTACATACCCAAATGTGTGTGTGGGGGAGTGTGCTCTTAGCATGATGATTGCCCTCTCTCTCTCTCTCACTCTTGAGCGGGGTTCGTTCATCAGATTCTAACACAAATTTGCCAAGAGAAATCCTTTTTTTTTGTATTTCTAGGTCATCACTTATGTGACACTTTTGCATCGCAAGAAGTTTGCCCAGGTAGCTAGGAGCATTGCTAATTTGCAATGCTCTTAGTGATGGTATTCATATGCATCACATAAGCCATGGTGATCGTCGATTATGTGACTATCCATTTTTTTTCTTGAGTATCACTTATGGAATGCTATGTGGAAATAGCATAACATAAGTGATGCTACCCACTTTTTTTATTGGGGGCATCGCTAAATCCCTATTGGGTAGTAGGGTGTGCAAACATTCTCTTTTGTGCATGGGAACCCTCCATTCATAATGAAATTAACCCTCTTTGTATATATTTAGATTTGCACATGAGAACACCCTCTTAGGACACTTTTTGATAATTCTCCAATGCTATGGTATGGAGGCTTGTAAATAAACCTCTTTTTTGGTCATTGCAAGGAATGGATAAAAACCCACGTAGAGAAAATCCCACGCATGCATTTTCTTGGGATTTGTTTTTTAGAAAAACATCTTGGAAAATCTCTTTGAGATATGGTAGTTAGGCTCATGTTCCCTTTTGGACTAGTCATAGGAGCACACTGGGAAAGAAGCTTAGCCTATAAATATAGAAGCTCAATTTTGGGAAAGAGATCTTTTGGTTCACATTGAGCTCCATGTACATATCTTGAAATGAATGGAAGAACTCTTTTACTCTTAGACTATGTGCACTTGTGTATTTTGTCTTTGAGTGTGAGAGTGCGGTGTGTGTGCATGCTTGTCTCTCATTTATGTGTGAGTAGAATGTGTTGCATATCTTGTATTTTCCATTTGTCGACAAGGATCCTTGATGACCTTCTTCTCCATGTTTGCAAGGGTTTGTGGCATAGCTTGGAGCTGAAGGCCAATGGCTTGAGCATGTTGGAGGGTTGGTTGGATGAAAGGAGAGCCTTTCGTGAGCTTTCGTATTGCTTCCATGCAAGGTGGTGTGGGCCTTGACTCCCCTTAGGGATACTACAACAACAATCACACCCTACAATTGATAGGTTACACACAAAAACTTGCTTATAGTTGTGATTCATCTAAGATTGGCATGCATGGCTATCAAAAGGGCATGATGGAAAAGAAATCCTTCAACCGATGCCTCTATTTCATCCCCACCAAGACTTGCATATAAGCACAGTAGAAAACCAATGGACTTCGGCATCAAGGAATTTGATGGAAATTCCACCCAAGACCTAAATCTATCCCCCACCACTTGAGTCAACTTTGACGTGCATGGGGCACTCGGTAATTGGAAGAAGAGGAGGGATTAAGTATGAACTATGAAAATCATACTATCAAGTGCGCTTTGAGAATTTTTTGGGAAGAAAAATATATCTTTGTAGAAATGTTTTATTCTTTTTTTTTTAGAGAGTACTTGAAATTTGGAAAGTACCCACTATGAAGGGGTGGGCACCTGTCAACGTATGGATTCCATTAGATATGTCGAGCCTATGCAAGACTTGAACTTGGGACATCCTCCCATCCAAATCGTGGCGTAAACCACTTGGGCCACAGCCCCTCTACATGTTTTATTCTTTGTAAAGGGTGTACGTTGTAACTTCTTCAAATCACACTCAAAAGTGGGTTCCAATCCATGACAAGATTGCTACTTGTTTCATACATTCTTGGGCAACAGAATCGTTGCAAGCTCATTTTCCCATATTCATTGAAGTCATCATGATTTAGGGCATTTTCTTTTCGATATTGAAATGAATAGTCCCTTCATTTTTGAAACTAGAAAATATCTGCCATCACTGAGGGTCTGAATTATGATATTCTGGTGAAATATATGCCAGGTGGATGTTGACTTAGGGAGGTGTTACATGGCTTCATTCTATGTTGGGAAACCACAATAGAATACACTCTTTCTGATGGATAATCAAAATAGAGGATATATTCTATGGGAATTTGATCAACATTTTTGAAATAGGTCCGATTTTGAGGTGGACTTTGAAAAGTTGCAAGTTTTATTTGACGTGGCTGCACATATTGGTTCTTGTCTAATGTTGTGGTTTGAACATTTTGTTTTAGAACCAATAACATTTAAAGAGTTAAAGACCATGGAAACTTTTTTTGTAAGTTTTTTGTTAGTAAACAAGTTTTTGGGAAAAGAAAACATTCCACAATTGTTTATGAGCAAGAAGTTGAGTAAAAACAAGATTCTCAAAGGATGTGCCATTTAGGAAAATTCAAACAACCAACAGATTGTTTCAATAGTCAAGACCAATAATAAAGAACATGATTATAATTTTGAAACCAGAATGGAAACAAACATATGAAACCAACCATGTATTCAAAAAAAGATAGTGAAAAGTAAATAGCTAGCCTCCACTACCATACGGACTTCTATAAAAGAGAAGATGCTTTTGATGTAGGAGATTGGTGACTAGTAGAATTTATCATGTATCACCATGTATATTTGTGCATGTACATGTGTGCATGTGTCTGTGTGCACAAATAATTGAGTGTATGTGCGTGTGGATCTGCATGTGTGCGATGTACATGTGGGTGATGTGCATGTGTATGACTATTTTGTGTCTAGGGTATGTGTGAAATTTGCATGTATGTGAGTCTATGTGCATGTATATGTGTTGAAGTTGTAGCAAAGAATGACCAAGAACCCTCACCACCTTGCATGGAAGCAAGAAGGAAAGCTCAAGAGTGACTCTCCTCTCATCCACCCCTACCTCCCACATGTTCAAGCCATTGGTAACAGCCCCATGCTTTGCCACATGCTTGAAAACAAGGAGAATAGGGAGTCAAGGATCCTATTCCATGAGGAAAATACAAGCAAATGCAACTACTCTACTCACACAAAGGAGAGACATGCATAGACACACACACACACACACACCACTCGCACACACTCACAAGACACAATACATGTAAATGTAAATAGTCTTCTTGGATTAAATGAGAGCATCTTCCATTGATAAGAGATATTACATGAGAGCAGGTCGACCAAAAGCTCCCTTTCTTACAAAAATGAGCTTCTATTTATAAGCTAAGCTTTATTTCCCATGTGCTCTTTTGAAAAGTCAAAGAGGTGATTCTCTCTCTAACTGCCATATCTTCTAGGATATTCTAAGATCAAAATGGTAACAACCAAATCCCAATGAAGGGCATGCGTGGGTTTTTTCACGTGGGGAGTCTTCTAGAAGAGCCACAAAGGTGAGAGCTTCTCAAGTCTCCTATACTATAGTATGAGGAAATATTAAAAAGTGCTTTTAGGGGAGTGTTCACATGTGACACTCAAAAATATATACAAAGGGTTATTCTCATGGTCTTAAGAAGGGTTCCTATGCACAATTGTGGATGTGTGCATACCCTACAACCCAACATTCTCTCCCTCCTAGTCTTTGTCGTCCTCGACAAAGCTAAGATGAGAGGATCATACACAGCTGAACTTGATCCAAGTTGAAATCTTTCGGTCTTCAAAATCTGCAATTCCTTAGTACGCAAGGCTTCAGGCTGCAAGTCTTCAGGTCTTCAATGATCTTCAATCTGCAACACGTCAATCTTCCAATATGCAAGCCGTCATCCTTCCTTCAATCTGCAATCTTTAGAGTTGGGTGACACAATCCCCTTGTGTCACTCTAGCACAATGGCAAGTACCAACATGAGGAGCTTCACCTCATAAATGTCAATCCGTGGAGACGTGAGGACCGGTATGAAGACCATGAGCAAGTGATGGCACAAGTGTGTGAGTGAAAGCACACAAGCATGCACACACATACACACACACGCGCACAAGGTAAGAGCAAAGAGTGGAACAATGGAAGATCTTCGATTACACAAGAGCTCTCTTACAAGCTGAAAACTACAACAATCCAACCTAAAAATGAGCTCTCCAACCCTTTTTATAGTTTTTTGAGTGGTTTTGGCCCTGTCCAGACCTAGTGTCCGACCTAGTTAAAAAATAGGTTCTAGGGCTTATTTGGGGGCTCAAACGGAGTCTAAAAATTATGAAAATTGGTAAGATGATAGTTCTAATAGTCCTCAAGCTTGAGGACTCCTCGGCTTGAACAAAATGGAGTTGCAAAAATGGAAAATGGTATTTACAATGGTTTTTTGTGATAAAAATCACTATTTTTATAGGGATTTCTTCTGGAAATTTGACAGGTGCTTCTTGAAGCTCCCTACTTGCTCCTTCTTCTTGTGTGTCCACTTCCTTGATGTGCTTCCATGCTTTGTCCTTGACCTTGAGCTTCAACACTCCCCCCCCCCTCTTGAGCCTGTCGTCCCTCACAGACCCTTGTTGTAGTGGTTGTTCCATGTAGTACGTTTAGAGGTAATGTCCTTCATGTATCAACAGGAGCGGTCCCTCTTCCCAATGTAGCTTGGTCAGTTGTCGGGTCCTTCAGGTTTCCCCTACTAGCCTATGCGAGAGTTGGTCCCCTTGTAGGTACTTCTTCCTTGGACTTGAGCTAGATGGTGTATTTTCGTGCTTTCAAAGATTGCTAGTTGCTCAAAAGAGATTGTCCATATTGATCTTGAGCGGTTATCTACTGTGAATTGCTTCCTGGGTACTTATGTTCTACCCTGGATGTCCTTGAATCTTTGAAACATGAGTTTCATAATATGAGGCCAAGTACTCATGACCCCTAATGATTGATGGTGAAGTGCATTAGTGCATGGGTTGGAAAAATTAGGTGCCTTGTGCACGGCCTTGTAATGTAGCCCTATGCACGCATACTTGGGAAATGCATTGGAAGAATTATGGTGCAAGAAGTTGGGTCTTGAGCTCAGTCCTCAAGGGTATCCCGACGAAGAGGTTTCCTAATTTATCATGGTGATGGTGTGGCCGAAGTAGGGTGTGCTTACCATGGTGAAAGGTCAGTCGATTTTTGTCTCTGCATGTTGTATGCCCATCACGGTGATTGATCATTGGCTTGTCTTTCTCGTTGATGGGCGTCCTTGCTGATGGTGCATGGATGAGTGTCGTCGAGCGCATGGGCCTGTTCCTTCTTTTTTTCCTCTTCTTTTTCTTCTTCTTCTCTTTTTTTTTTTTTGAGGAACAATTACAAAACAAGGAGAAGGTGGTGAGTATCAATAAAATATGTTACATATGCCGAATGTGTCTCATGTGCCTGGGATTCTCAATTGTGTCTATGCACGGCCATGTAATGTGGCCCTATATTAATGCATACTTTGGAAATGCATGACCTGAATGGTGCAAAAGACAAGGTTATGCCAAAGGCACATGGCGGTTGCTAGTCGAGGCTTTTGATGTTACTTGTAGATTTGATGCAATCTTTGTTTGGAGGTGTCGATTGAATCTTGCAATGATGCAATCCTCCTTATAGGGATCCATTTTAGAATAGTATTTGGCCCTGTAGAGATCACCCCTGGTCTCTTCATCTTGAGATGGTTTTTGAAATGTTGTATCCTGCATGGTTCGCTCTTTGGTTCTGTGGTTGCTACTAGCACTTTTGGCTTCCAAAGCCATATCCTTGATGAGTGCCTGGTTATTTTTGTCGAAGAGGTGAGGTTATCTTTTTTTGGTCTCTATGCGTGGTTCTTACCCTTTTCTCTCCTCGTCTTTGTTGTTGAGACCTTTTGCATGTGGGAGAGCATAGGTTGTGGTGTATGTAAGAGCTTCTTAGGTACCCACATCTGTAATCGCCCTTGTTGAGCTGCAGCTACTTTCTTAGGCACCCAAATTTTTCGGAGGCATTCTAGATGGGCTAGTGCTGGTTGCTTGGTTCTTGTTTTTGCATAGTTGGCTTGCCTGGGTGGGAATTGTGTTGGCGCGGCTGGTGATTGCTCTCCTTTTCGTACCCAGATCTGCTTTATACCCGGAACTACTTTACTCTTGAAAGCTCTTTGTCTATTTGAGATACTAGTTGTCTGGTATTGTTTCACTTGCTTCTGAGGTTGAACTACTATGGATGCTTTACTCTTCGAAAAAGAAAGAGGGTATGCTTGCCTTGGTGATTGTCCTTCCATGATTGAGTCCTTCTGGATCATAGAGCTTTTGACACATACAACATCTTGTTCTTGAAGATTATTCTTGGAGGAACTAAGAGAGTGTGTGGTGCCATGATCTATGAGCATGCAGTTTTCTAATTCTAATGTAATGCATTGTTCATGTACCCCAACTTGAAGAAGTTGACTTCTTAGGTTCAAGTTGACTGCATGGTCATAAATCCAATCTTGACCCAAGACAAGGGGCTCTGTAAGGTCCTCATCGTGGCACACTAGCATGTTGACTTTGATTGGGACATCTTGAAGGCAGATGGGAAGTTCCACCTCACCCAAACAAGGGGTTTCCACACCTCCCAAACCTATGAGATAGGCTTCTATGGGCTTGATGTTCAATTGCAGGTCTTGGCAATATGAAATTCTAACTGCACTAGTTGTTGCACCTAAGTCAACCAATGCTTTCACAGTCCTTACACTCTTTCCTTGTCCTACCTCTATAGTCACAAAGGGGCGTCGGTCGATTATTTGAGAAGTATGTATGCCCGATTTTTGGCACATGTCCATGTGATATTTTTGGGCTTTCAGGTTGACATCTAGGCCTAGTCGCATTAACTTATTTCTCTTGATGCGCTCTCTTGCCTCGGCTTGTGCTTCTTCTCTAACCCTTAGCTCTTCTTCTTTTCGCTTCTTAGCGGTGTTGAGTCTCATTAGCATATCCTCCATAAGAGGTTCTTGATATAACTTGACTCGGCATCCACTAATATACTTTGGCAAGATGTCACCTTCAAGGGTGGCCAATTGAACCGCACTGCTAGTAGAAATTCTATTAATGATCATGGGTCCATATCCTCGTTTTTCCAACTTACGGGCATGTTGCTTTAGCGTATAAATCAGCACTAGATCTCCTTCTTTCAATCCTTTATCCTTTACATGGGCGTCAAAGTATGCCTTTTGCCATTTCTTTGCAGCATAAATGTCTGCTGCGGCTCGTAGCCTTGTCTCACCTAAACGATCTAGATCAAATATCCTGGAGGAAAACTCGTGTCCATTCCACTCATGCTCTTGTGCTACTTTCAAGGTTGGGAGTAGGAAGTCCAATGGTAGCACCGCATTTTGTCCGAAGACCATCTGAAATGGGGTGGCATTGAGTACCGTTTTGTAGGCAACTCGGTAAGCCCAAACAGCATGATGAAGTTGTTTGTCCCAATCAGAGCGTTTATTATTTACGAATTTTGTCAATACGTTACATAGGATCTTATTCATGCTCTCCGCTTGTCCATTAGCCTGTGGATGATAGGGGGCCAACTTCTTATGTATCACCAAGAATTCTTGGAGAAGGTTTTCAATGACTTCATTCAAGAAATGTGTACCTCTATCACTCACTAACTCGATTGGTAACCCATATCTGGTGAACACATTCTCAAACAAGAATTTAGCCGTCGTTTGGGCATCATTCTTTGTTGTGGCTTTTACTTCCACCCACTTCGTAAGGTAGTCAGTAGCGACAATAATGTATTCTGCATGGGAGTTTCTAGCTGGGGGATTAATAGGACCTACAAAGTCTATACCCCACTTCGAAAATGCACGTCGTCCCATCATTGGTCTCAAAGGCATCTCATCTTTTCTTATCGGATATTGTGCATGTTGGCATGTGTCACACTTCTTCACGTAGGTATGTGCATCCATATGAAGAGTTGGCCACCAAAGTCCTGAGAATAGAATGGTCTTGATTACTCTGGCAGGCCCAAAGTGTCCACCTGCAACCCCACTATGTGCGGTTTCTAAGAATTTCAAATAGTCTGATTCATGAACACATAGTCTTAGGTAACCATCTTTGCCTCTCCGATATAGGTTGTCTCCTACTAAGGCATAGTCTTTAGCCTCTTGCTCCATGCTTCGTTTCCTTGCTAGACTAGCCTCATTGGGTAATGTTCTTGATCTCATGAATTCTACCAATGGAGCACTCCAGTCTGGAATTAATGACACATGATACAGGGTGGCATGCTCCACTGGGGGTCTCTCTTGCACATTGGACAGTTCTTAATCCACTCATGAATTTCTTTGTCCATGCTAGGCCAATGCACTCCTAAACATTTTAGATTCTGCAATGTTCGTTGTTTAGAGTAGTGATTTCCTAGCAGTCCCTCATGGGCTTGTTGCAACCAACTAGTATGTTCATCATCCTCGACACAACAAACTAATACACCCTCTGTACCTTGCTTGTACATGCTTCCTGCCAATATTTGATATTTTTGTGATTTTACGATTTCATCTTTGTTTGTTTTCACATTTTTATTTGCGGGTCCGAAGGTTAGGACTGGTACCAACTTATTTGCCCATTCGGGAACAACTTCTAAATTGAACAGATAGGCATCGGGAAACTCATCTGACACTCCTTGCGGTGACTCGCCGGAAGTGATGCGAGAAAGGTGGTCAGCCCTAAGGTGGGTTTTACCTTTCCTGACAACAACCTCAAAGTCATATTCCATTAGTAAGAGGAACCATCTTACTAAGCGTCCAGTATTGCAAGGTTTATTGACCAAGTATAATAAGGCTTGATGATCAATGAAAAACTTGAACTTGTTGGCCAATAGATAGTGTCTAAACTTCTTCACAGCATAGACCATGCCTAAACCTTCGCGCTCAGTCGTGGTATAGTTTCGTTTAGCAGCGTTCAATTGCCTGCTAGCATATGCTATAGGCAAATCTAAATTTCCTTCACCCGTGGGTTGTGCTAGCACACATCCTATAGCATGACTGGAAGCATCTACATGGACATGGAAGGGTTTATTCCAATCAGGAGTGGTCAGTATTGGTGCAGAGCACAAACGTCTTTTTAGCTCATTGAAGGATTTTTCACATTCATCATTCCACTCAAAATTTGTCAACAATCCATAAAGAGGTTTAGCAATGATGGCATACATGTGGATAAACTGGCGGTAATATCCACAATGGCCCATAAAGGCTTGTACCTCTTTAACGTTCCTTGGTCTTGGCACCTCTGCTATGGCTCTTACCTTGTCCACATCTGTTGATATTCCTTTTTTAGAAACAATGTGTCCTAAGATTTTACCTTGTCGTACCATGAACACACATTTCTCTGGGTTCAGACACACTCGATATTCTCTACACTTGTTGAAGATCTGTCTGAGCTCAGGGATGTGGTATCTTCTTTGTTGGGAATGAGCGCATAAATCATCCACATATACTTCTAAGCTCTTTCGCAAGAACTCCTTGAAGACATGACACATGAGTCTCTGGAATGTTGCAGGTGCATTGGTGAGCCCAAATGGCATCACACAAAATGCAAAGATTCCCCACTCTGCGGCAAATGTTGTTTTATGTTGATCTTTCGGGGCAATGGCTACTTGGTTGTATCCTGAAAATCCATCAAGGAAGCTATAAACTTCCTTGCCTGCAACACGCTCCAATAAATGTTCGGTGATGGGAAGCGGATAACTATCTTGAATCGTAGCAGCATTAACTTTTTTAAGGTTAATATACACGTGCAATTTTCCATTCTTCTTGGGCACCACTACAATGGGGGACACCCATTCAGTATGCTCAATCTCATAGATAAATCTGGCTTCAATCAATCTATCAATTTCTTCTTTTATTTTGGCTGCATAAGTGTCATTATATGTGTAGGGCTTCTGTTTGGTGGGTTTGGCATCAACAGTCATGGGGATAGTATGAGAGTAAATTTTGGGATCTACTCCCTTCAAATCTCTATAGTGCCACGCAAACACGTCCCTATGTTCCCTTAACAGAACTACAAGCTCTGCTTCCTCTTTTGCACTTAGGTCATCTCCTATGTACGTACATTGCTCTTCGTTTTCCTCAATGGTTACTACGATTTTTTTGGTCTTTTCTTTATTGTCATATGCCTCTCCTATAATGGCCTCTCTCTTAGGCATTCGTACCAAAATCTTCCGGTCTTCCACTTCATATTTCTTGAAGTTTTCTGGTACTTCGAACAATGATTCCTCCTCTTCTTGTTTTACTGCTTTTCTTTTCTTTTTCTTTTGACATCCTTCACTTCCATCCTTTGAATTTACAAGTTTAATGCTTGTGGGAGGTTCTTCTTCTTTTTTAGTAAATACTCCGACATCTTCTAGATAGTGCTTCTCAAAGTTAAAGCAACTATCCATCACAAAGGACTCTAGATTATCGTCATTTTCTCCTTCTTCTATGATATCACTAGGGTCACATTCTTCCAACAAGTGCTGACACATGAATACTGAAATATCATAACCCTCCTCATCACAATGAGGTGTCCATTGTTCTTCATTGAATGCAATGTCCATGGTAGCTAAGATTTCTGCCCAACCGTGAGGCTCAAACTCCTCATCTGGAAATATCATCGGTGTATAAGCTGGGTCTTTAATTGGTTTATCTCCTTGAGAAGTTCCTTCTTCTCTCGCTTTTAGGCGTTTCTCCTCTTCCTCAACGACCTTGCATATCCACAAATGAGTATCTTCATGCAGCCAAGATGGATCAGGTGAACTTCCAGAATGCACAAAGGTTGAATCTTCTTTTACTTTGTGGAAAGGATTCCACTGTAGGGGTGGTACATCTCTGAAGGTGTAATCCTTCAAATTGACCTTGGTGGTGACCCCTAAGTGTTGTAAGTACAAGGCGTTGGTTCCCCAATCATGTACTATTTGCAATTGTCATAGGAAGGGTCTTCCTAGGATCATCTCATAGACATTATTTTTCTCAAAGTCACATATAGCAAATGTATGTTCAAACTCTACACCACAAGTGGTTAGAGTTATCCCTTCAAGCAATCCTAGAGGTCTTTCAAAATGACCGTCTGCCATTTGAAGCTTCATTCTAGTTGGTCTTAATGTGGGTTTGCCCCATCGCTTCCACAAGGAGGTGGTTGCAATAGCAACACCAGCACCTAAATCTACAATTGCTTTGGTTTTCTAACCCCGATAGGTGATCGGAAGATAAGTATTACCTTCTTCACCTTCACTCATGTCTCCTATTTTATCGAGAGGTATCTCTGGAACTTTTTGCTTAGAGTCTGCTTTTGGCATGTTGGAATCAAGTTCTGGAACCTGATCCTTCACATGATTCCATAGCTCAGGTTGCTTTGAGCAGCTCTTCTACAGTGAGATGACACTGAACCTTAGTGTTCTTCACGACGTTAGTGTTTCTTGGAACCACTGAGTCTTCATTTCTTACCAATATTGTGGGAGCTCTGATCTGAAGAGATTCGGATTCCCATGGGCCTGTGAATTGTGGCAACTCTTGCAAAGAATTAGATTCAAAATCTAATCTCTCGTATTCTTGTTGCTCTGATTGGCCTCCATAGATAGAAGGAATGTCTTGGGGAAATTGATCATGAAGATCATCAATTTCAGGAATAGGAGGGGGGTTACCCTTCTCCTTGGCCCATTTCTCTTCTTGTATTTCCCGCAAGAACTCTTGAGAGTGCTGTTGAATTGAAAGAGGTGCTCCCTCATCTATGGAATCAGGAACATAAGCTTTTCTTGGCTGTGAGCTTTCTCTTTCAACAACGGGTTGAGCCTGTAGAGGTAAAGAAACCTGAGGCTTGTGTACCAATTGCTCTAATCTTTCTAGTAAGCCCTGGAAATGCAAATCTGGTTTGACAGAGTTTGTCTGATTGAACGATTGACTGGTTTCTAGCATAGCCTGAGCTAGCTCTACCATCTTCATGCACATTTTTGTCCGTTCAATCTCTAAATCTGCTCTAGGGTAACTCTTGTCTAGGTTTGCAGCAGTTGGCCCTTCTTAAAGTCGAGCCGGGTAGGCCTTGAACATCATGCCCAAGCCTTCTGGGGTTGGATCTGCAAGAACAGACCCTGGTTGGGGTTTATTTACAATGGGTTGTGGGGTGGGATGAGGTGGAGTGGATGGAGCTTCGGCACGCGAGGGGCTTTGAGACGCAATGTCATCTATTTTTCTTTTTGCATCTTTTAGGCTTTCTTCTAGTTTAGATAACTTTTTGTTCCACTGGTGATTAGCTTTCTCTCTAGTATCCTTACATGTCCTTGTTTTCCTCTTACTTGGCTCTCCTGATTCACTCGACTCTGATTGCTCAGCTGGTTTTTCTTGTTGTACAACTTGTGCCCTAGTAACTACCTGTATAGGAGCCACATTATTGCTGCTTGAACTTGAATCCACCACTAAGCCGACTACATTAATGGGTGTAACCTTGGATGCACTAGAGGGGTTCCTAGGACAATCTCTCCAGAGATGTTCTTTGTCGCACTCAAGACAGAAGCCTTGCATTGTGATGTTTTTTCCTTGTTCCGGAGTCGGTGAGTGGGGACATTCACGAATGAAATGGTCACCCTGACATCTAAAACATGGTCTTCTAGGGGCTTGTGGTCTCACTTGTCTTGATTGGGGCCTAGGGTTGGGGTTGGTGTACATGACATTGGATTATTCTGGCTCCCAATTTTGTTCCATAGGTGGTGCCTCATATTGATATGAATAATTCTCACTATGCTCAGGTGACTCTGTGTAATAACGGTGTGGGCTATCTTCATGGGAGTAGTCTGAACTATGAGCATGAGAGTCATTTTTTGGGACTAAAGGGGTTACTGGCACCAATGCTCTATTAAGGTTCTCCTCTGCCACTGCATACTTAACTGGGATCACATTGGTAGGAGCTGGTGGTTGGTTTCCTAGGACTGGTTGCGGCCTATACGGTGCATGATATTGTTGTTGGGGCCTATAATATGGCTGTTGGTATTGATTCTGATACCTACCTTGCTAGTAAGGTTGCTGATAATTTTGCCTGACAGCGTGCCTATTGTATGGACAATCTTGAGCCGTGTGGTTTGTGTATTTTATCTCAATAGTGCAATACAGAGCATTAGAGCTTCCTTGGGGTTGAGCCATCGTCAGACAAACATTAACCATGTGGTCTCCTCCACAATTGTAGCATCGCTTCAATGAGGTGACCCTTGGTGCTTGTCTATTTTGAACTCCTAGCTTCTTGGCAACTTGCTCAGCTATCTCCTCTAGGAGGTTCTTGAGGTATGACTAGTAGAACTGTCTGAATCCTTATAGAGTTTGGACAGCCCTAACTCCTCACCTAAGTTGTCTTCTATGTCAATACACATCCGCACACACTCTTCTATGGATCTAGGCTCTTTCAAGTACACATATGACCTTAACTTTGTGCTCAGTAAGCCATCTAAAAATAAGGCCACTTGTTTGGCCGGTGTGGGCAACTCTGGAATAGGGCATCTTTCTATGTACCGTCTGAACCATCTTCCTGCAAGTCGCACTGTTTCTTGAGGTGTCTGCTTGAAGCTATGGATCAAGGATGATGTATTATGCATGATACCACTCTTAGAAAATTCTACAATGAATTCCTCTAGCAGCTGACCTATCTCCCTATAGTTGCGATTGTTTAGGGGTTGAAACCAAGCTAAGGCAGTACCCTTGAGAGTCAAACCAAATGCCTCAAACTGGGTGAACAAGTCCTCAACCTGTTCAGCTCTTAACACTTGTTTGAACTCGGCCACATGATCATAAGGGTCTCCGAACCCATCAAAATAGTTCTTCATTGCCCTAACCACTTGAGAAGGTCTAAGGGTTCTTGAGTGCTCTCGAGGTCTAGGCAATGGAAAATCATGTTCATCTCTTTGATGCCTATGTGCTTGGTGTCTCTCTCTTTCTGGTCTTTCACCATCATGTCCTGATCTGTCTCTACCCATTGTGTTTGCAAAACTTACCTCAGGTCTCTCTCTGATTCTTTCCCTCTGGTTTTCATGAGCCTTGGATGATCCGGCTCCTTGGAGACCATGAGACACATTAGATCTTGGGGGTGGGAAAATTGATTCACCCTGCCAAATGTATGCATGCCTATCCTGCTCTGTTACCAAGAACATTTTCTTAGATGTGTTATCCAGATATACAACTTTGCCTGGTGTCTGTGGATCTTTGAACTCATAGATGGTGACTATTGGGTTAGGTTGATCTAGTTTGAATCTCCAAAAGGCTTCCTCTGTTTCTCTATTCAAGAACAATTCTATGCTTTTGTTGTCTTGGGGAATCCACTCTGGAGTCATTACCCTAGTCAAGACTGACTTACCTCTGGGAGTCTTGGGTTCTCGTCCTAGGTCTCCCTGTTCTAGGTCTCCTAGCTCATTCTCAGGAATGATGTTTTCCAACTCATCTGTCCTATCTGGTAGGCTGGTAACCACATACATGGTCCCTTCCTTATCAATGTATGCACCCTCTTCAAACTTGACCACTGGGTGTTCAAGTCCAAAGAATTGGTCAAGATTTTTGAGTTGGACCATTGATCATCTTAGACCATCCTCATAGATGTGAGCACCTAATTGATTGGTCCTGATATACTCCAATTGTGTCTTATAGGGACCTTCTGGTGTTTGTAAATAAGTAGTGCCTGAACTACATGTGGGTCTCTCCATGTTGAAGGACATTTCTGAGTCACTGGTTTCTGAACTTAGTGTGTAGGGATAACCACTTAGTTGTTGTGCCCAAGACCTAGCTGTATGGTTGACACTAGCCTCAGATGATCTAATGCTTTGCTTATCCTTGCCTAAGTGTCTGCCAGATCTCAGGTTCATAAGCCTTGTCTTCTAGTCCCAAGGTTCTCTTGTATTGCTCAAAATCCCTTGGAACTCCTTGGTTTCCTAGTCCACCTATGGGTCAACTTCAAAATACTATATCTAATAATCCACGAGCTTTCCAACAAACCCAAAATCACAGCAAACGGATTTCGGATGAGAAAGTTATGTCAGTTCAGGGTTCAAGGGTTTAAAACAGGGAAACAAGATCTCTCTGGCAGCTCAGAACAGGTGATACTAGATTTTCACGCTATGATACCTTCGTTTTACACGATACCACCCCAGATGATACCACCTTAGACAAACTTCCACGATACGATACCAATGAATTCTCAGGATGATACGATATCAGTTTGCAAGCGATACGATACCACTTGACCTCACGATACGATACCAGTCTGTAAACGATACGATACCGCTCAGTAGGCGATACAATACCACTTGACCTGACGCAATACTATACCATAAGATGCACGATACGATACTAGAGTAGGGGACGATACGATACCGGGATGGCGATACGATACCAACCTCGCGATACGATACCAAAAATCAGACGATACGATACTGAATCTTTGCACGATACGATACTAACTTTTGGAAGGATACGATACCAAAACAAGAGGCGATACGATACTGAGTTGGCGATACGATACCAACTTGGCTGACGATACGATACCACAAGGTGCACGATACGATACCAGAGTAGGGAACGATACGATACCAGAATGGTATCACGATACCTCAAGTAGGCATGCATGATACGATACCTCAACAAGTATCACGATACACGGGAGTTCTGGTATCGCGATATCAAAACTCAACCGGACACGATACTTGGAGATTTTGACACCCAAATTCAAAAATTTTTGCAGATATGTGTACCTTGTGTCCTCCTTGTCACTCCTAGGTGCCTGTAGATGCCAAGTCACCCTCCAAATGCACGATTCGTCACTCACGATACCAGGCACTATTCCTCTCACGCCGTGATACTGTCCCCCAGATTTTTCATGTTTTGAGGTGGATTTCACGGCGATTTGGAGGTAAGAGCAAAGAGTGGAACAATTGAAGATCTTCGATTACACAAGAGCTCTCTTACAAGCTGAAAACTACAACAAGCCAACCTAAAAATGAGCTCTCCAGCCCTTTTTATAGTTTTTTGAGTGGTTTTGGCAAAATAGGTTCCAGGGCTTATTTAGGGACTCAAATGGAGTCTAAAAATTATGAAAATTGGTAAGATGATAGTTCTAATACTCCTCAAGCTTGAGGACCCCTCGGCTTGAACAAAATGGAGTTGCAAAAATGGAAAATGGTATTTACAATGGTTTTTAGTGATAAAAATCACTATTTTTATAGGGATTTCTTCTGGAAATTTGACAGGTGCTTCTTGAAGCTCCCTACTTGCTCCTTCTTCTTGTGTGTCCACTTCCTTGATGCGCTTCCATGCTTTGTCCTTGACCTTGAGCTTCAACACCTTGGGAGGCAGTCAGCCCAACATTTATACCCCTGTGCAGTCCTTTGTAAGGCTAGGAATGCCTTCTCAAGAAGCTCCCAAACCTGAAATGACATAAAAAAAGCGAGTAGACTGCATCTAAAAATGAAATAGACCATAAACATTCACTCCAAATTTAGTTTCCACTTTAGAGGACATTAAGTCCTATAGGAATGGCTCTTCAAGTCCTCATAATGAGCTTTTCTTTTCCTGTCAAAGAGACACAAAACCTGAACTTGTTAACCAAGTTCACATCAATCCTTACAAAACAGAGGAAGTGGAAATGAGGGCCACAATCCTAAGACACATGTTCAGTTTTTATCCCTGTAAAGCTCATTCTACTCTCCTAAATCGTAGAAGCATTTAGCAAAAGATGGACCCACAGTTATCCTTGAAATTTAGGAGCCGCAGTTATCCTCCTCTTTGGCTTGTACAAATTTGAGCAATTTCTGAGCAAATAAAGATCCCTTCTGTATTTTTGTCGTTATTAAGTAAACAACAAAAAAGGCTCTACCCATGGTGTGGATGCATTGATGATCTCCCAAGTGATTCCAGTACCATGTTTCGACATCCTATAGAGTATGCAAATGCAGAATAGCAAAACAGAATAAGCATGAGGTTTGTTTTGCACATGCAAAGCTTCCAATCACCTAAGCAAAGAAGTGAAACTAATCTTAAATGAGAACCATATGAGCATTGTGAAACCCGAGAGTGACTTCCCTGGCAAAAAACAATTACTCAATCCTTTGTGACTTCATGCTTAATTAAGTTCAGAACAGGTCTGAATCCACACAGTGTCTCCCTCTAATTAACAGCTTCTTTAGATTCTTTGCCTAAAATATTGAGCAGTCAGTATGTGGAGCAAAAGACAGTAGCCCAAGCATTCATGAAATTTAAGTTCAATTCACCACCACCTATCAACCTAGATACCCCAGGAGCAATTTTCAAAAACATTGAAACTGTATCAAAAACTTGCCTACACTTTTAGTACCTGGAAGTGGGCATCCTTGTGGGCCAATACAAGTCATTTCATGTGAAAAGAGATGCAATAAGTAATCAAGTTTAGTCTATATGACCAGATGAGTGCATCACACAATGAAGCATGCCTGTGACTGATAAAACATGGAGGCACTGTAATCAACAAAACAAGGAAGTAATGTCAGTCCTATGCCCCAAATCATACCAATTTTCTCCAAAACTTGTGTAGAGGGTAATTACAACCCAATCCTACATGGGTCAATCACAAGGACTCAAAAATTATGCACCTCAATCATCAAACCTGTGAGTAACCCATAACGCATCCATAATAAGAGATCAACGTCTGCAAGTATATGAATTCCAAAGGGCATTCACCATGTTTCATGTGTTAGTCGGGGTTGGA
The DNA here is from genome assembly GCA_020310875.1 of Ceratopteris richardii. Classification (NCBI taxonomy): domain Eukaryota; kingdom Viridiplantae; phylum Streptophyta; class Polypodiopsida; order Polypodiales; family Pteridaceae; genus Ceratopteris; species Ceratopteris richardii. The sequence goes on along the minus strand of CM035408.1, from coordinate 189,772,319 downwards.
CGACATGTAGATGTGTAGACTAATGAGTAACCCTGAAGAGCCAAAGTTACCCTCATCCTTCCTTCTAGCCATAGTTTCCGATTGCACCTTTGTCATGTGTTGCAAAAATGGTGCAGGGAGGCCTCAGATTCCTCCACAGAGAAAGCGCATGTGTGAGCAGTCACAAGGAACCTCGAAGAATGATTAATAAAAGCTTGAAGTTGTAGAAACCAACAACCTTTGTTTTGTTCTGTAATACTTCAGGTCAAATCATGGTGAGCACTTAAAATAAGGACATACATCACATGTTGGATATCATCAAGAGGGAGATCCTCAGAATCTAGAAATCGAAAGAACCTGTGAACTTAATCAACCCAGTTTTCGAAAGCATGGCCATCGATTTGTGTATAATAATTTTGTTCCAAAATCTATAACCAACTCCATCACCTTTCCCCACCTGAATTTGAGAATCCGGACCATAGGAGCATGCATAACAAAAATAATCAAATTCATTCAAACAAAATCAAAAGTCCCCCAAAAATCTTAGCCCCAGAGGTCTCAAGAAGTCCATGGCCCACAAACAGATCAAAACTTTGATTTGTGTTGCACCATGATTGCAAAGATGCCTAGGAATCCAATCAATGCTACTTTGTCTTTCTGTAATATGCTCGAAGTCACCCGAGTGTGCTTTTACTAGAGCATGAGTGCCTGCTCAGATCCCCCCGAGGGTGATGATGTAATAGCTTCCTCAATTATTAGGATGTCAAGTGATTCCTGCATTTGTGATAGCATTGCAAATGTTTGTACAAAGACATGCATAATACTTTGTGTGTGCACCTAATTCCCCCAAGTGGAGTAGTAAGACACATGTTGGAGATAGACGTCTGCGGAAGCACGCGAACAGCACAAGGAAGAAGAAGAAGCTTGGAGCACAAACACACAATACTGAATGTATTACTAGAGAATGTACAAAGATAAGTAGCCCATTAGGGCAATAGGCGTATATACAAGCCGGGGGAAAAAAACCTCCTAAAGAGGGAAAAAAGTGCCCCGGCGGTCCTAGAGTGTTCACACACATCACTACCTAAATATATCAACAAATCCCCCCTGGGAGTGATGCGGTGAACAAGGAGCTGGCACTCATGTATAAGGAAGTGCCAAGCTATGTGGAAATCACTCCACAAAAGGAAGTAAGCCCAAAGCTTTGCGAAAAGCTTCAAACTTCTCCCTAGGCAGAGCCTTCGTGAAAAGGTCTGCAATGTTCTCCTGCATGGGCACATATGCCAAGCTGATCTCCCCAGCAGAGAACCTCTCCCTGACATATTGATAATGCACCTCAATGTGCTTAGTGCGAGCATGGAACACAGGGTTCCTCGCAACTCTCAATGCGCTCTAACTGTCAATGAAGATGGTGGTGGCAGAAGACTGGCCAACACCCAAATCAGCCATAAGGCGTCTGAGCCACACACACTCAACAGTCGCTGTGAAAGCTGCCCTTTACTCAGCCTCACAACTGGAAGTGGCCACAGTAGGCTGCTTCTTGCTCAACCAAGATATACATGAGCTACCAAGCATGAAGCAAAAGCCACTGGTGGACACACAAGTGTCATAGCAACCAGCCCAATCTGAGTCAGAAAAAGCATGCAAATCTGGCGGTAGTGATCCCCCCTTGGGATAAAACAACCCAAGTAGCCGAGTACCACTCAAGTAGCGAAAGATGCGCTTAACCGCCTTCCAATGCGTGACTCCTGGGCAATGCATAAACCTGCTCATCTGTGAGATAGCAAACTGAATATCTGGTCGAGTAATGCATAAGTAAATCAAGCATCCAACAGCCTGCTGATAGAGAACAACATCAAATGAATCTCCAGCATCATGAAGACTCAATCGTAAACCTATCTCCATAGGAGTGGCAATAGGCTTACAGTCTTCAAGGCCAAAACGCTGCAATAATGTGTCAATATATTTCGTTTGACACAAAGCCATTCCACCATCAACTTGCATAAACTGAATGCCCAAGTAGTGATGCAAATGCCCCAAATCAGACATCTCAAATGAGGCATGCAAATCAGCCTTGAAATCAGCAATATGCTTCTCAATAGGACCAGTGAGCAGCATGTCGTCTACATAGATAACAATGATCAGAAGCACATCATTAGCACGCTTAACATATAAGGTGCTTTCAGTTGGACTGTTCTCAAAACCATGTGCAATTAGATAGGCATGTATCTTCTCATACCAAGCACGTGGTGCTTGCTTTAAACCATTAACGCCTTCTTTAACCTGCACACCTGGTTTTCATGCCCTTTCTGCACAAATCCACGGGGCTGAAAAACATACACTTCTTCATGCAAGTCACCATTCAGAAATGTTGTTTTAATGTCCAAATGATGTACATTCCAACCATGATGGGCTGCAAGTGCACAAATGCTCCGAACAGTAGTCATACGGCATGTAGGTGCAAAGGTCTCATCAAAATCAATGCCTCTTTCCTGCGCATAACCCTTTGCAACAAGCCTAGCCTTATACTTGTCAACAGTACCATCAGGTTTACACTTTAGCTTGGCCTTCTTGCCAGGAGGCAAGTCACATAAAGACCATGTACCATGCTTCATTATAGCATCATATTCAGATTGCATAGCAGCCATCCAATTTTTTGAATTCTGTGCTTCATCAAAAGAAACGGGCTCATTCTCATCACAGAGACTAGATGCAGCCATAACATAGCAATCTAATGCAAAGGAGGCACTATGAGAGCCTGAACGAGTACGATATGACAAAGGTGCATCTAATTTGTTGTCACGCAAAGTCTGCACCAGCCATTTTGGCATAGTTTTTGCATGCTCAATATCAGCTCTCTCATCAGCAAGTGCATCATGTAAATCTGCATCAGAAATGGAATGATCTGCATCATCGTATGAAACCTGCAAAGGCTGAGAAGTTGCCTCATTAGGACCAGCACTAGACTGTCCACCTGTAAAAAGAGGCATCAAAGTATCATACATGTCTTTGGAGCTAACAGATGTCTCCTTAGTACATGAAAGCAATGGCTGAATAGCATCTTCCACAAAGACAACATCACGGCTAACCAGAATGCGTTTAGTCTATGGATGATACAGACGATAGCCTTTGCTTTCAGAACTGTACCCAACAAAAATACATTTTACTGCCTTATCATCCAATTTTCTGCGATGTTGTTCAGGCACTAATGCATATGCCAAACAACCAAAAACACGCAGATGAGCAACAGATGGCTTGCGGTCATGCCAAGCCTCATATGGAGTGATAGACTGCAACGCTTTAGTGGGACACCTGTTCAGTACATATGCTGCACACATGACAGCCTCAAGCAAGAAACTATGTGGTAAAGCCTGACTTTTGGCCATGCACCTCGCCATCTCCATGAGTGACCTGTTCTTTCATTCAGCAACTCCATTCTGTTGAGGTGTATACGGACTGTACATTGGTGTTTTATCCCACGTTCAGCCAGAAATGCATTAAAATCTGAAGACATATATTCCCCCCCTCGATCAGAACGGAGGGTGCCCATTTTACATGCTGACAGATTTTCAGCCAAAACCAAAAACTGTTTGAAGCACATGAACACTTTGGACTTTGCTTTGAGTGGATATACCCATGCATGCCTGGAAAAATCATCAATGAAAGTCACGAAGTAAAGGTAATTTCCAAAAGAGGGTGTCTGCATAGGACCACAGACATCACTATGTACAAGCTGCAATTTCTGCGTAGCCCGAACTGAACCATCTTTTGGAAAGGAAGAACGCTGCATTTTGCCCAAAATACAGCCTTCACAAACATGTTTTCCCGGAGCCTCAAGTTTGGGCAAAGAGGACACCATTTCAGATTTCTGCAGGCGTAGCAAACTAGCAAAATTCAGATGACCAAAGCGTGCATGCCAAAGCTTTGCATCTAACATAGCCTGAGAATCATGAACTGCACATGCCGAATCATTCACAGATCTTTCATAGTCTATGAGCTTATACAGCCCACGACATAAGATGCCAGAAGCAATAATCACATCACCATTTGAGAGATCATGGACTGTACACCTGTCATCAACGAATTTCACAACCAAGCCAATCTTGGCTAATGCAGAAACTGATAACAGGTTCTTTTTTATCCCTGGCACAAATAAAGCATCTGACAAAGTGAAAGAACTACCATCAACAGTAGTCAGAATGATCTTACCAACTCCCATAACAGGATAAGAGGAGTTATTGGCGCATGTGACAGTATTCCCTGTAGGGGTAGGCTCGAGTGAAGAGAAGAAACTGTGCTGCAAGGTAATATGTTTGGTCGCCCCATTGTCAAAGTACCAAACATCTGAGTCTACTGCAGACATGCACTGATCATGAGAAGATGGGTCAAAACTGGAGACAGTAGTAAACGCCCATTCTTCTTCCTGCACAAGATTTGCAGACTCTGTTTTTGGTGTAGAGGCCTCTGCAACAACCATTCCAGCCTCTTTCTTCTTTGCCTCTTTAGCAGCCAGTTTTGGACAGTTCTTTATAATATGATCATTTCCTTTACAGTACTTGCAGAACAATTTCTGCTTTTCTGATTTCTTCTCATCTTTATCCTGGTTCTTCGATTGTGCAGCATTTGCAGATTTTTGCTTACTAGTAGAAGAGCTCCATTTTCCTTTGCCCTTCTGACTAGCCAGGAAAGCTTGATCTGCAAGACGCATGATGGACCTGTTCTGCCTGGACTGATCTTCCTGCAATAGAACAGAGACTAATTCCTCAAATGACAAGGCATTCGGATTGCCTTTCATCATCAAGCCAAGAGTAGAGGCAAAACTCTGATATGAATCAGGAAGACCATTCAGAACGGTCTGCACAAGTGAGCTATCTGGTATAACCTCATCAACAGAAATCAATTGTTCCTTCAGGTCTTTGATCTTTGTAAGAAAACTGTCCATAGAATCACCTTCATTCATGTGCTCACTCTCCAACTGTTTTCGGAGGTAAGCAACACGAGCCTCATTCCTAGCCTGGTACAAAGTGGTAAGTGTATCCCAAGCATCCTTTGCTGTTCTGCAAGAGCGAATGTGAGGAATAATGGCACGTTTGACAGACAAAGCTATCAATGCATGTGCCTGGGCATCTCTGCCATCCCAACGAATCTGCTCTGCAGTAGGTGCAACAAAAACAGCAGCATGAACAGGAATCTGTGGAATATCATCTTCGACACCATCTTCATCAGCTCCAGCACCTCCAGCACCTGTATTTGTAGTACCTGTAGTCACAGGTGTAACAGGACGTCTTTCAACACCCTGCACAATGTTCCACAATCCTTTTGCAACCAGTACATGTCGCATCATATAAGCCCATAATGGGTAGTTGGTACCATACAACTTATCCTCAACAGCCAACATACGGAATACATCACTGCTTTCAGCCATGGCCGGTGACTAAAATACCTTGATGCAAAAAATTGACTGTATCTCAAAAAGTTGAACGGAACTGCCTAGACGAGTTCTGCTACACCTGTAGCAGACTTCGAGATGCTTAAACTGGCGAACAGAAACTGGTATATACCTTTGGCACAAAAGGACGAAATAGCCTGCACAAGCGCTTTGATAGTGCGTTCGGAGGCCGAAACGAGCTCAGATCGCGATTTCGGCACCACAAAGCGAAGATGTTTTGATCTCGGAAACACCTTGAGTATGCTCACCAAATTTCGTGCGAATTTGAGACCGCAAACGGAGGAGTGTCGACGGCGCCCTAGAAGAAGCGACGACCTGCTCTGATACCAATTGTTGGAGATAGACGTCTACGGAAGCACGCGAACAGCACAAGGAAGAAGAAGAAGCTTGGAGCACAAACACACAATACTGAATGTATTACTAGAGAATGTACAAAGATAAGTAGCCCATTAGGGCAATAGGCGTATATACAAGCCGGGGGAAAAAAACCTCCTAAAGAGGGAAAAAAGTGCCCCGGCGGTCCTAGAGTGTTCACACACATCATTACCTAAATATATCAACAACACACCCCACTAAATCCATACTTCCAACCTCTATCTTCCAAACCTGCAAAACATAAATGATCTTGGAACATTCAAACAACAAAAGATACAAGTCATAGTCACACCTCCCCTTCTTTGATGGCCCAAAGTTATCTAGTTTCTGCAATAATGTGTACTTAATGATGTATCAACCCAAAGCATTACTAATTATTGGAACCTCGTCCCAGTAAAGATTGGAGATGGACATAATCAATAAGTGTGGAACTCATAGACTTCATTATTTCAATCAAAGTGCATAGGGCTTTCAATTTATTCAAGAAGGCTACACTCGCAAGGGCATGTACTTGCCCAACTCAATCCTCAATTAATGGAATCGCCAAGAAAGCTGGGGAACATTACTGTTTTCGTATAAGCCTATCCTTTTGAAAAACTCAAAAATTTAGAATGGTAAGAGAAAAAGCCAATCAATATTATGTGCTTCCATCATATGCTCAAGAACTATAATAATGCATCCCGTGTGCTCTCGTGGGACTTCAAATGCTAGACTTTCAATAATTTGATTCTTTAAAAAATTTATCCCTTTGAGTTAGGACCTGTAGATTTTTGGACATAAACCCAACTGGATGGGTTGTTACAAAACCCCATACCAACATTTCTACCTCTACGCAGCAGTCAAGGTTATTCAGTAGCAAATGGAGCCCGATTTGTGAAGGTGCATAGAACTTCTATGAGTGATAATATGAAAAAGAGAAATTTGTAGTTCTACACCTACATATATCATTAAAGAGATCATTTGTGACGCTTTAATAATCTTGAGAAAATCCTATGACAATAATGGCATGTTGCCATAGATTCCCTAGAGTTGTGGAGGGTGTGCCACAAACTCAGTCACACACCATCCCCAACATAAACCTCGAAATGAAGCTATTTAGAGTCTAGAATCCTAGGCACGGACACTAGGATGGGAGATTTATAACAAATCGTATTCATGAGGCACAGGTTTCTCCATAACAGTGGACATTTACTCAAACCACACTAGTTATCCTTCACATGCCAAAGATTTGAAACTTTATGTCAGCTTGATAGATTACTCCTTGTATTTGGAGAGTTCGAGATAAATAAACTCTGCAGGCATCTTGAAAACATAAAAAATGGAGAATGTGAATCATATCCAGTAAAGTTATTGGCACATTCTAATCACAGCATTCCAAGAGATACGAACATATGACTGTTATCTGTAAAGAGAAACTTTGTCATGCCCAACTGAGTACAAAAAGATGCTTATAGTGCACCAACAACGTGAACTTTATCATGCACAAATACATCCAATAGAAAGAGTGCACAGAGGTGTTTTTTTTATCGGACATGTTCAAAATCTATATGTGGTACCCAAGAAGTCTTGGATGATAGATGTGAGAGTTTTAGCCTCAACTGCATGCTTTGAAAATCTTCATGCAACATTAACAGCATAGAGTGGCTCCTTTCAACAAGCTTAATTGATATAGAGCTTCCTTCATGCATCCACCTCAATCATCATGGCCCAACCTCTCGAGGGAGGAGCTTGTGCGTTTAGGGAATAAAGCTCCACCCGTCCCAAGCAGTGAAGCCAGAAAGAGGCCACATCGGGGTAGCCTTTGCAAACGGGAGCACTGAGTGTTCTGGATCCCAGTCAATCTAAATCGAGCGACAATCCTACTGCACAATCTCTTCGGAAGTGTTCGAGAGGCAAGGCATGACCCGTCGGCAGTTGTTGCAGAAATAACGAGCGAGAGGTGATACATACCCAAAGGGAAGGGGGAAAGCCAAGGTCGAACCCAAGGGCAAAATGCCTATGTGCGGTCTGAGAGCAAAAAGCTCCACCTTGAGTTTCAGTATCTGTGAGGGAAAGTATGGGTAGCCACCATAGAATTCTTCTAACAACACAGGCAAGAAGGTCGGGGGGCCAAAGACTCCACCCAAAAGAAGTGAGCAGGTTAAAGAAAAGAGAGAACCTCCCATACATTCGGAGCAAGTGGTGTTTCATTCTTCTATAGAATACGCAAGTTGATCATCACTGCGTGGAGCAACGAGAGTAAAAAGAACACTTGAACTTGAATCAGCCTTCGACAGAGGCTATACTCCAACCCACAAGCGTGGCAGTCGACAAGAGAAAAACCATTAGAGCTCGATTCCACAAGTATCCTGGAGCTTCAGACTCTTGGGGGAGACTCACTACACAAACCTAATAGCCTGCGCAATGGAGAAGGGCACCCCCAGAAGCACGCTTCGAGCACAGGAAGGTCAACTAGAGATCCCTTACGCCATAGTGCATCAGAGATCACCAGCGAGCATGGCTCGGCCTATTGGGAGAAAAAGCGGGAAGTAGATTGGGTGAAAGAGGGGTTGTACACTCCCCTTCCCGCTCGAACCAAGAGAGTTAAACTTCCCCCCATCCATTTGCACCACTACTATCAGAGCAAACCATAGATGGGAGAGAGGGGGGGTTAATGCACATCCCCTCAAGCCGTATGTGTGACAATCCGTGCAAAAAAGAGAAAAGGCATTAAGAGAATTCAACAAACTATCAAGCTCATATTAGAATTTATTTTTATTTATTTGTGGTAGGGTTTAGTGTCGAACGCACACACATGAGAGAACAAACAACGTGGGAATTTGGAATGCATAAACCACAAAAATTTCAACCTCTTGTTTTTACTAGAAATGAAGAGAGGGAGGGAAAAAAAAGGAGATAATCCCATCCCTCTACCCAATGCAATCATGCACTTCAAGAATTGTCAGTGATGGGAAAGTGATGCTAACATGAGTGTAGGAGACTGTGTAGATGTGAGAAAGAAAGAGAGAGACAAGCGGGTTAGGGGGTGTTTTTTTGTGCATCAACATAAATGAACTCAAAAAAACAAGAAAAAGGGGAACTAATGGCCCAATGGAAGGGTGAAAATGCCAAGCAAGAACTCAAATCCTACGCAATTGAGCAAAAAAGATTGCAACACAATACTTTACCACATGTTCTTGAGCTCTCCAAGTGATGAAAGGCCGACCATCCCCGACAGCGGTGCGAAAAAGTGTTGAAGTTGTAGCAAAGAATGACCAAGAACCCTCACCACCTTGCATGGAAGCAAGAAGGAAAGCTCAAGAGTGACGCTCCTCTCATGCACCCCTACCTCCCACATGTTCAAGCCATTGGCAACAGCCCCATGCTTTGCCACATGCTTGAAAACAAGGAGAATAGGGAGTCAAGGATCCTACTCCATGAGGAAAATACAAGCAAATGCAACTACTCTACTCACACAAAGGGAAACATGCATAGACACACACACCCCACTCTCACACACTCACAAGACACAATACATGTAAATGTAAATAGTCTTCTTGGAGTAAATGAGAGCATCTTCCATTGATAAGAGATATTATATGAGAGCACTTCGACCAAAAGCTCCTTTTCTTACAAAAATGAGCTTCTATTTATAAGCTAAGCTCTATTCCCCATGTGCTCTTTTGAAAAGTCAAACAGGTGATTCTCTCTCTAACTGCCATATCTTCTAGGATATTCTAAGATCAAAATGGTAACAACCAAATCTCAATGAAGAGCGCGCGTGGGTTTTTTCACATGGGGAGTCTTCTAAAAGAGCCACAAAGGTGAGAGCTTCTCAAGTCTTCTATACTATAGTATGAAGAAATATTAAAAAGTGCTTTTAGGAGAGTTTTCACATGTGACACTCAAATATATACAAAAGGTTATTCTCATGGTCTTAAGAAGGGTTCCTATGCACAATTGTGGATGTGTGCATATCCTACAACCCAACAATATGTGTATGGTGTATGAAAGTGCATGTGTATGTATATGGCTATTGGAACATGTATAAGTGTGCAATTGTGTGTGAAAGAATGTGTGTGCATGTACATGTGTGGCTAGTAGTATGTGTGTAAAATGTATGTATTGTGTGTGTGAAAAATATGTATGTGTATGTATGAAAAATATGTATGCATGTGCGTGTATATATGTTGGTTGTGTGTGTGTGCAAAATATGTACACGTAAGGCTGTATACGTTGAATGTTGTATATGTTTGTATACGTTGAATGTTGTATATGTTTGTATATGTGTGCATATGAGTGTTAGTACATATGAATGTGTGCATATATGAATGTTGTAGTTGTTTGTATATGTGTGCATATGAATGCTGTAGATGTTTGTATATGTGCGCATATGAGTGTTAGTACATGCGTGTGTGCATGTACGTGTACATGTATATGTGCAAGTTTTTTTATGATGATTTATGTATGTCTATAAATGTTCGTGGTGTTATATGAGTGTGTACGTGTATTTGTGTATGTATGTAAGGGTATGAATGGTGTAGATTTTCATGTATACTAGTGTAGATGAGTGCCTAATGCATGAATGGGCATGCATACCTCTAGAAGTATTCAGATTATGGTTCCGTTTGAAATAAACATTGTAACTCGATCAACCGTCTCTACCAAATTTTGTTCAAAAGAAGCTTTACAAGAAAAGGGCACAATGCTAGTGTGATAGTGAGTTGTGAGAGTGTGAGCTTAGATTGAGGGAGAAAGTGAGATTTGAGAGTAAACGAGAGGAAAAAAAGAGACTCGTTTTGAGGGTTGTTCTAGGACTTCTAAAATTACTACGTACTCTCTTTGTTACTTTGTCATTGCTCATAATATTACCTAAATTTTTATAGTTTTAAAGGAGGTTAGCATAAAAGTTGGCATGAAGTTTCACAATTCGAATGGAAGACATAATTAAAATTTTCCAAAATTATTATAAATATAGTATGATACACTAGTAGAACTTTTCCCATATTTATATACTTATGAGCTAGATAGACGGTCTTAATTTCATACACTGAACTTTAATTAGTTCTTCTCATGGCTATGAAAAACTCAAAAACTTACAGGTGCTTTTTTACTCAGAGAAGTCTGAACATACTCAGTCATACAAAATCTCTCTCTCTCTCTCTCTCTCTCTCTCTCTCTCTCTCTCTCTCTCTCTCTCTCTCTCTCTCTCTCTCTCTCTCTCTCTCTCTCTCTCTCCGTGATTAGGGTATGTCATCCCTGATTGTGAAGGAATCCAAAGTTGTCGAATTACTCATTGTTATTGTCCTTCTTTCTTGGGGGTGTTTGAAATGGTTTCCGTGGAACAATTGTTGTTCACCTTTCTTCACCCACACTTCCTTCATGCCTATTGGAGCTTGTTTTCTTTGTTTGTCTGCTCACAAGGTTGTAGGTGAACGTTGATTCTTATGTGGTTGTATCTTTGTCCCATGTGGCTTCATCATCGTCCTTAGACTTTCTTTTGGAATAGAAAGGGGCTCCAACACTTGCATGACCTATCCACCATAAGGTGAGTAACTTCACAAAATAGATTTAGGGGCACATGCATAATGTGTGGACTTAGAACCAGAGGATTCATGGGTCTCCAATTCCACCATAAGGCATTATTTATTAACCCAAACCGAAAGAAGTCATCTTTGAAGGTTCAAGTCAACTCCATGATCATATATCCAAGATTGTCCCGATATTAAAGGTTCAATGAAATCTTCATCATGGCAAACTGAGGTCTTGATTTTCAAGGGGATGTTGTGTAAGAGTATAGGAATTTCTACTTCACCCACGCAAGGAGGTTCCACTCCTCCTAATCCAATGAGGTAAGCCTCAATGGGATTCACATGTACTTTCATGTCTTGATAGCACAAATACCTAATGGCACTTGTAGCATCTCCTAAGTCGGTTAGGGATCTAATCATCTTGATTGTAGTGCCTTTTCTTGGCTCAGTGAGATGAATGGTCTTCTATCTACTATGCTAGGAGAGGTACTCACTCTATCTTGGCACATTGTTATGCGATGATATCTTGGGACCTTTGGATTTGGTTCTATGCCTTTTCATCTCAACATCATGCATTTAATATGTTATATAGCATTGGCTTGTACCTCTTCTCTAATTCTTCGTTCTCCCTTTCTCTTTGCTTCTTAGCCTGATTTAGTCACATAAGCATCTCCTCCGTCAGTGGTTCTTGATAAATCTTGACTTTGCATCTGCTAATGTAGTTGGGCATTGCTTCTTCTTCTAGGGTAGCTAGTTGTACCACATTGCTAATATAAGTTTTGGTGATAATCATAATTTCATAACCACATTTTTCTAGCTTACGAGCATGCTCCTTTAGAGTATATACCAACACTAAATCATCAACTTTTTAGCCTTTGTCTTTTTGTCTTTTCTTCACTGCATATATGTCTTATTTTTTGTGACAGAAAAGTTCATACCATACTCATTCAACTCTCATAGTGCCTCTTTTGCATCAGATTTCCATGCTATGGCTGCCTCTAGTCTCTGTGATGAGAATGAGCCTATTTAGTTTGATGAAGCACAAAATTGTAAAAATTGGATGGCTGCTATGCAATCAGAATATGATGCTATGAAAAATGGTACCTAGTCTTTATGTGACTTACATCCTGGCAAGAAGGCCATCGGCACTAAGTGGATATATAAGCTAAAGTGTAAGCATGATGGAATAGTTGACAGGTCTAAGGCTAGGCTTGTTGCAAAGGGTTATGCATAAGAAAGAGGCATTGATTTTGATGAGACCTTTGCACCTACTTGTCAAATGACTACTATTCATAGCATATGTGCACTTGTAGCTCATCATGTTTGAAATGTACATCAGTTGGACATTAAAACTACATTTCTGAATGGTGATTTGCATGAAGAAGTGTATGTTTTCCAGCCCTGTGGCTTTGTGCAAAAAGGGCATGAAAACTAGGTGTGCAGGTTAAAGAAGGCATTATATGGTTTAAAGCAAGCACCACGTGCTTGGTATGAAAAGATACATGCCTATCTTATTGCACATGGTTTTGAGAATAGTCCAACTGAAAGAAGCTTATATGTTAAGCATTCTAATGATGTGCTTCTGATCATTGTTGTGTATGTTGATGACATGAAGCATACTGCTAATTTCAAGGTTGATTTACATGCCTCATTTGAGATGTCTGATTTGGGGCATTTGCATCATTATTTGGGCATTCAACTTATGCAAGTTGATGGAAGAATAGCTTTGCGTCAAATGAAATATATTGACACATTATGGCAATGCTTTGGCCTTGAAGATCGCAAACCTATTAGCACTCCTATGGAGACAAGTTTAGGATTGAATCTTCATGATGCTGGAGATGCATTTGATGCTATTCTCTATCAGCAGGCTGTTGGATGCGTGATTTACTTATGCATTACTCGACCAAATATTTAGTTTGTTGTCTCAAAGATGAGTAGGTTTCTACATTGCCTAGGAGTCAAGCATTGGCAAATGGTTGAGTGCATCATTTGCTACTTGAGTGGTATCTGATGACTTGGATTGTTTTATCCCAAGGGGAGATTATTATCGCCAGATTTGGATGCTTTTTCTGACTGTGATTGGGTTGGTTGCTATGGCACTCATGTGTCCACTAGTGGTTTTTGCTTCATGCTTGGAAGCTCATGTATATCTTGGTTGAGCAACAATCATCCTACTATGGCCACTTCCACTTGTGAGGCTGAGTATAGGGCAGCTTTCATAGTGACTCTTGAGTGTGTGTGGCTCAGATGCCTTATGGTGTTGATCAGCCTTTTGCCACCAGTATCTTCACTGACAGGCAGAGCACATTGGCAGTTGCGAGGAACCCTATGTTCCATGCTCGCACTAAGCACATTGAGGTGCGTTATCATTATGTCTGGAGAGGTTCTCTGCGGGAGAGATCGGCTTGGCATATGTGCCCATGCAGTAGAACATTGCAGACCTTTTCACGAAGGCTCTTCCTAGGGAGAAGTTTGAAGCTTTTCGTAAAGAATTGAGGTTACTTCCTTTTGTGGATCGATTCCACATAGCTTGGCACTTCCTTATACATGAGTGCCAGCTCCTTGTTCACCCCATCACTCCCAAGGAGGATTTGTTGACATATTTAGGTAGTGATGTGAGTGAACACATTAGGAACATCGAGGCACTTTTTTTCCTCTTTAGGAGGTTTTTTTCCTTGGCTTGTATATATGCCTATTTCCCTAACAAGTTACTTATCTTTGTACATTCTAGTGGTAATACATTCAGTATTGTGTGTTGTGGTCCAAGCTTGTTCTTCTTCCTTGTGTTGTTCAGGTGCTTCTACAGATGTCTAACTCCAACATTAGGTCATGGTAATTATGCTATGCCTCTTACCTTATCCTAATCTATAGATATCCCATTTTTTGAGACTATCATACCATGAGTACCCACGTTTTTAGCTTCAGACACACTCGATACTCTATGAACTTGTCAAATATTTGTCTGAGCTCTAGAATGTGATTGTGACTTGTGGGAATGAGCACCAAATCATTCACATAGACTTCCAAATTCTTCCTTAGAAATTCCTTAAACACATGACACATGAGTAGTTGAAATGTAGTAGGTCCATTGATGATCTTAGATTGCATCACAAAAAATGCAAAAGTACCCCATTTGGTGGTGAAATCCATTTTATGTTGGTGTTTTGGGGTTGTTTCTACTTAGTTGTAGCTGAAACATTTGTTAAGAAGCTATAAACATGCTTGCCACTACTTGATCTAATAGATGTTTAGTGATAGGAAGTGGATAGCTATCTCTTATGGTGGTAGCATTAATTTTCTTCAAGGTTATACACGCATGCAGTTTACCATCCTTTTTGGGCATAACCACAATGGGGGATGCCCATTCAGTATGCTCGATTTCATAGATAAATCTTGCTTCTATCTATTTGTCAATCTCTTCCTTTATCTTAGCAACATGAACATCATTATACGCGTAATTGCTTTGTAGGCCTAGCCTCTGTGGTCATAGGAATTCTATGTGAACAAATCTCTAGTTCCATGCCTTTCAAATCTATGTAAGTCCATGAAAAAGAATATTTATACTCTCATAATAGATTCCCCATTTCCTATTCTTCTTCTTGGCTCAAATCTTCTCCTATGTACATGCATCTCTCTTCTTGATCTTCAATTTTCTCTAAAAACTTTTTGGTTTTTACTTATTCTTGTAAGCTTCCCCCATTAAGGCTTCTCTCTTAGGCTTTGTCACTAAGATGTTCTTATCTTCGACTTCATACTTCTCGAAATTACTTGACACCTCAAATAGGGATTCTACTTCTGTTTTTATGATGCTTTACGTTTTTTTTCTTTTTCTTATTTTCTTCTTTATCAAGTTCAAGGGTTACGGTCTTTACACTTAGGGGGTGAGTTCTTCTTGAGTCTTTGCTCTAGTAGAGTCCAAGTATTGTTCCTCTGAGTCAAAGAAGTTGTCAACTATAATGGATTCTAAATCCTCATCGCCTTCTTCTTCACACACAATTGTAGTAGAGTCACTTTCTTCCAATATTGGTTTGCATATGAACAATGATACATCATAGCCATCCTCATTGTAATGAATTTTCCATTGTTCTTCATTGATCGCTATGTCCATGGTTAATAAGATCTCAGCCCAATCATGTGGCTCAAACTCCTCATTTGGAAATACCATAGGTGTACAAGTTGGGTCTCTTACTGGTCTATTGTTTGTGGGATTCCATATTCTCTTGCTTTGAAGTGTTTCTCTTCTTGTTCTACAATTTTTTGTATCCACAACTGAGTATCTTCATGCATCCATGATGGATTAGAAGAAGGCACTCAGCGAATTGACATTGAATCTTCTTACACCTTGTGAATAGGATTCAACTATAGGGTTGGGATATCTCTAAATGTATAGTCTTTCAAGTTGACTTTAGTGGTTACTCCTAAGTGCTTCAAGTACAAATAATTGATTCCCCTATCTTGTATAAATTGCAATTGTTTCAAAATGGTTAGCCAAGTAGCATCTCAAAGACATGATTATTTCCAAAATCACATATGGTGAGGGTATGCACAAACTCTATGCCACATGTAGTGAGAGTGATCCCTTTTAGCAATCCCAATGGTTGTTCAATATGGCCATCAACAATTTGAAGTTTCATCCTAGTAGCTCATATGGCTAGTTTTCCCCACCACACCCATAGGGATCTGGTAGCAATAGAAACACATGCTCCTGAATCTCAGATTGCTTCAATATTGTAACCTTGATTGGTAATAGGAAGACAGGTATTAACTTCTTTGCCTTCACTCATGTATCTAATCTTTTCTAAAGGTATGGCACTTTTCTCTTATATCCTACCTTTGAATATGTGGAATTTAGTCTAAAAATTAATTAGCCACATGCTTCCACAATTTTGGTTTAACCTTCAAAAGCTCCTCTAGAGTGAGATAACATTGCACTTTAGTTTTCTTGGCTGCATCGGTGTTTTTAGGAATGATTGATTCCTCATATCTTACTATCATTTTGGGGGTTCTAAACTAAAGAGATTTGGATTTGCATGGGCTTGTGAAGTGTGGTAACTCTTGGAGGGAACTAGATTCAAAATCTATTTTTTACTTTAGTTGGGGTTCTACTTGATCTCTATAAAGAGGAGGTATGTCCTAGGGAAATTGGTCTTGAAGGTTATCTATCTCATGGATAGGAGGAGGGTTCTCCTACTCTTTGGCCCATTTCTCCTCTTGTATTTCCCCATGAACCTTGAGAGTACTTGGAAATGGAGGGAGGTATTCCATACTCAGTCAAGTTAGGAATGTAAACTTCTCTAGGGTCAAAGTTCCCTCTCTCACTTGTAACTGCATGAGTATTAGAACCTTCTTTTGCAGCCGCATGCTACTACAAAGAGCTACGCGAGGCCGTCTGCTGCTACACACAGAGATCTTGAGAGTTCTATCCACCCAGCCATCGTCCGAGCTTCTCTATTCTTTGTTCATAAGAGATACTACTACCACTTAGAGATTCTCCCATATGATATATCCTTTGAGAGTTCCTACTCTCAACTTTTCTCCTACCCTCCTTCAAAGGGAATGCATCTATGTGATGCCATGTGGCAAAGCATGCCTCCTCATCTAAGAGATGTTCCCATAATATGACATTTCCTTCCCCTTGAAAGCATTTTCGTCCTCGAAAATGGAAATGAAATGTCCCTCATGGTAGAAGAAAGTGCTCGGACCCCCCTGAACCCCATGTACTCTATGTACATGGTCATCTCTGTGTGTTGTTTCCTCATATCCTTCCCCTTAAGAAGCCTCATATGAGATCATCTCAAAGGTGGGAAACCGTCTAAATGGTGCCTACTATCTCCCATGTACACTCAACTTCCATACTACCACTCCCATGACATACTACATCATCCAAATGACCTAAGTCCATATGATGTATTGTCTATTGAGTAATAATATGAAAAGGAAGTGTAAAGTGCCAAGCTTATAGGCTTGACCATAGTGGAGGTAGTAAACCATAGAATCCTATGGAGTATAGAACAAAGTCCCGTAACTAGTGACTCCAAACCCATCTACGACTAAATGATAGATTGCCCTCATACCACTCTAGGTCTCCCTAACCTTGAGTGTACTCACAAGTAATAGTTTAATCTAAACTACCTTGTGATCTATGCAAAACCATCATCTAGTTCATATATAAGAATTTCTTGGTAGTAAAATATAATCTATACATTTCACCCGCCAAGAACTCTGTGGTTTGTCATCCATTACCATTGGACTAAGTTCTATTGGAAGAGCATCTATTGGGCACTAGTGCAAACTCTAATATTTCTCTTCCTTGTAGTTTGCCATATAAATGCAAAAAGCATTCCCTTTGAGATTCAGATAATCCGTAAGTACCCATCCTTCTAACTGATGTTTACTCATCATACTCATGATGTAACACCAACTAAGAATTTGGTACCCTAATAGGTTAGATATATCCCTATCTCCTGGAAACCCTAAAGAGAGAAGTCATAACTCTATTCCCAGTCTCACTAATGTCAATAACTAGATCATCTCATCTAGTCAAGGATCATCACTGGAAATAAACATAACTACTTCTCTCTAGAGTCTACAAGTGAGATTCAATCTAACCGTCATGATTAACTGATCTCCTTTTTGCCTTGATAGAAGCGTGCCACTCCTAACAAGACAACCAAAATGAGAAAGTGAAACTCTCTCTATATCTCTCTGTATAATCTCCTCTAAGGAAAAGAGCTCTGGTAGTGGAATCTATTCCACTTTCCCTTTCCCTTTGAAGTTGAATCCATTTTCTCTACTCATCCATAACTGAGAACATACACATAAGTTCTCCATACCTTTCCTTCCAAAATAGTGGAGAATCATACTCCCATATGAAGGAAATTATATTTACAAGTAGAGTGAACAAATTCCTTCTGAAATATAAACTAAAAGATGTTTTCCAAACACCTCTTCTGTGTAAAGGAAAATATGCTCTATTCTTCTCCTATGAAGCAATTGTATTTTCCTTTCTTTCTTTCTCTCTTAAAGAGTAGGAGCTAAAATGAGATGGCTGAACTAAAGTGAGATCTCTCATGGATCTCTAAGCTGATTCCCACTTTCTCCTTTCTTTAAAAGAGAAACTCATGAATTTATTTAGTCCTCTCTTCCATAACTAATGCATAATCCCTCATTACACATATTCCTATGAAGATGGAGAACACATCTCCCCTGACTACTGAAGGTATATGTAGTGAAGAGTGGAGAAAATAAATTCCTAACAAGGGTCAAAGCCCTCTGCTAAAATGGTTAGCAATGATATGATTGATACCATAAACACAAGTGTATCCATAATAAAGAACTATCTTTGCCAACCATACTCTGTGCATAGATCTATACGATCCAATCTAACTGATGGAATTATCCTTCCTGAAAGACTGAAAAATGAGTATGTGATACCAATGGCGATAAAATCACCTATCACATTCTCTACTGGAAGAATAAATCTTCCCCATACTGTGAAGGATAATTCCCAATCCTAGTAGGAGATGTCTACTAAGAGCTCTCCTCTGATCTAGTGAGACATGATGCCATGAATGATGAGTCCTTTTCTTCCTGGCCATAGAAGAAGAGTGCTCAAAGGGAAGTCATTTCCACCGTCCCATACCAGTGAAAACTTCTTCCAATTCACAGTACCATACCTACACTAAACCGAATATATATATTCCATGTATACGTAATGGAATATATAGGTGGATTCTAATGAATCCTATATCCAAAAACCATATAGGTGGACTAAAGTAAGTCCCATGTCCTCGAACTAGTTAGTTTGGTTCTAGTCAGTACGTGACCATGGATATCCCTTTCTGTTCCAAACCAACTTGTTCCTAAGTACAAAGACTAGGTCTAAGTACCTCTCTGTAGATCCCAAGATACATATGCATGTATTGGGTACCCCAACTATTCCTGATAAAGGGATCTATGCTCTGAGTCATAGAGCTAGTGCCATACCTCTGGCCTTCCTAACCATCACTTGAATCACATAAACACCCGTCGATGTTGTCTCATGAAACCCATCTTGGTGATCCCATCTATTTGGTTTCCTTAGTAGTGTAGCAAAAATGCTTCACTACTTGCTCAAGTGATGTAGATTAGTGAATGTAGTCACTCTTTGGGTATTCATCATGATACCCCATAGTCTCCTAATCATCATGTGAGACTCTTGTGAAGATAACTAAATCTTCACTGACTTGGAGATTATCAAGCTGTATCTCCCGTGCCTCTATGCAACTTCCTAAACTTATAGGATTGCTTGTGCACACTACTAATGGTGAAGGTGTAGCTCCTTCCCTAAACAATCCTATAATCTAAATCCATAAGGATTTTGTGTAGGGATCGTGTTACTACTGAAGTTGCCTTATATAAAATACTATGATGGTACTAAGTCCATCAAATACATGCGTAGAAGCATGCCTATACCTTATTGACGCTTGCAGAAAAAGGCATTATGGCAAGTGCGTATATAACGCCATGAGGGGGGAAATTTTTTGACAGCATTTCCCCAGGAAATGGAATCCCAAAAAAATTTAAACCATAGCTCAGTGGCACATAGGCCACCCAATAACATAGGGCTTGACAAGCCCATGGCATGCACGCCATAAACTCAAATATGGATTCCATGACCTGCAAAAACACAAAAGCATTTGCTAGCAACCATTCCCGGTGTTGCATAGCCATATGGTTTCTGTAATCTTCTTTCCTGCAAACAATCAAAAGGTATACTTCCTGCATGTTGATCCATAATTTAAGAGCTTAAACAATGATCAACATTTGATGTATGCAATTCCCTTCATGCATGTAGATAGAGAACATGCCATAACATAAATAAAATGCCAAAAAGCATAAAGTATACGTCCCTGAGTAGTCTGATTTTGGAATTGCATGCATCCAATCGCTCTCGACAAGCTTTGAGACCTCTGCACCTTCCTCCTCAGGTCCTAACATACACTTTGAAGTG
Organism: Ceratopteris richardii; assembly: GCA_020310875.1. Taxonomy (NCBI): domain Eukaryota; kingdom Viridiplantae; phylum Streptophyta; class Polypodiopsida; order Polypodiales; family Pteridaceae; genus Ceratopteris; species Ceratopteris richardii. The sequence continues at coordinate 189,752,011 of CM035408.1, read as the reverse complement.
TCCGAAAATATCGGAGCACTCGCCAAAACATAAAGCATGGTGAGATGATTACAAAAATAATGCAAATTTAGCTCAAAAATGCATTAGTAATCCTTCTTTAGACCTGCAAAAACCACTTTAGGACCTGAAAATTTTCATAAACTGAAATATTAAGCATGTGCAAATAGGTCGAAGTGAAATTACTCAAATCGCCTTCCCGGTTTGAAAGATATGGCTCCCGGAAGGTAGTTGCCAAAAACTGTTCAGACTTTGCAGAGCTGTTCAGACCTGCAAAAATTTTTACTTTCCAAAATTTTATTTCATAAACTGAAATTAGACCTTGTGCTCTTCGAAACGAGCCATAGCACGTCCAATTTGGAGTTTTCTAGCCCAAGATATGGCCATTCCAAGCGGGACATGCCAACCTAGTGGACTGTTGGAGGGGCTGGAAAAAGTGTAAAAATGTGATTTTTGGGATGCCTAAAAGCATTCTTCCATCAAGCAAATGCTATAATTCTCTCCATAATCTCAGAGAGTGGTATATGAAGATGCTTAGGCCTATTTTCACTCTTCCAAATCCTCCCTTGGTGCCTGCTAAATCCCTCCCCAAAATAGGCCTAAAACAAGATTTTTACTTTTATGCAAAAACTTGAATGGGAGCTTAGCAAGCTTCTAATCCACTCTAAATGTGGATATCTCTTGGATTTTTATACAATAATCCATGGGAAGCCACAAATGATCTTTATTCCTACTCCCAAAAGTGGAGTTTGGCAAAACTTAACTTCTGAAACTTTTTTCAAAAAGTGCGGGAAGGGTGTCTTTGAGGAACTAAAATTCCTCCTTAACTTATCATTTTGATGAGTCTAATGATTCGCATAAGAAGTCCATACACCATACTCTCAGTAAATATGCCTTTTCCGATCCATCCGTAACTATCGCACCTCTTTTTCCCTCTTCCAAAATGGGAATTTCTCAGATTTAGGTGCTGAAATTTTTTGTCAAACTGTGATGGAAGGGGGTTTTGTGGAGCTTCAAACTCCCATCAAACTGAGGTATCTTTTTGATTTCTTGATTTTACATGGAAGTCAATACACTATACTATGAGTGTACATAGTTTTTTTCATAGATTTATGAAAAATACCTCCTCTTTTCCCCTTCCCAAAATGGCTATTTATAAAAAATAGCTCCTGAAATTTATATAAAAATCATAAAAAATAGGCTACTTTGGAGGTGCCTAAAGTTTACCCTTTGTTGTATTTTGAGGGAATCCTTGACTCTAGGTGAGAGTACATATCTCATACTCTCCATTCATGTGATTTCCCTCCAAGAGGTTGACCCTCATAACCCTTCTATGATTGCACATACTCTATGAAGAATATAAATGCTTCATACCTGTGTGCTAGCTATCATTTGGCCAAATAGTAAGCATCTTCAAGGAGGAGGAGGACATGCGAGCTCATCTTCCATACCTTCAAGAAACAAGTATCACTTGATTCTCGGCAAGTTCTTGTTTTTTATGATGATCTTGTCTTCTCTCATCCATGTGGGGGGGGGCGATGGTGGCAGACCAACTCCAAATCGCCTTGTGTATGTAGATAAACGCACGCCTTCTCAATGAAGAGGTTAAAAATTTGAATCCGTCGAGCTCATGCACCTACGGCAGCTTTTCAGTATGAGTCAATATGAGCTCGCACTCTTCATAGGTGTAGCAATAGGGCTTGGCGCCTTGGATAGTCCATGTGCCTCTCCTCTGAGCCACCCGAGATCAAATCCCCTTGCCTGCGCGTGCGGAAACAGGCCAGAATTGAGCTCTGATACCACTATTAGAACCTTCTTTTGCAGCCGCATGCTACTACAAAGAGCTACGCGAGGCCGTCTGCTGCTACACACAGAGATCTTGAGAGTTCTATCCACCCAGCCATCGTCCGAGCTTCTCTATTCTTTGTTCATAAGAGATACTACTACCACTTAGAGATTCTCCCATATGATATATCCTTTGAGAGTTCCTACTCTCAACTTTTCTCCTACCCTCCTTCAAAGGGAATGCATCTATGTGATGCCATGTGGCAAAGCATGCCTCCTCATCTAAGAGATGTTCCCATAATATGACAATGAGCCTTTTGTGGCACTAAATCATTGGGATTAGTGACCAATTGCTCAAATCATTCTAGTCATCCTTCAAAATGCAACTCTGACTTGAGTGAGTTGGTCCAATGGATGACTAGCCTCAAACATAGGTTGTGCTAGTTCAACCATTTTCATGCATAGTCTAGTCCTCTCAATCTAGTTTGGCTGCACCTTTGCCTTCGAGTCTGATAAGCCTTAAACATCACGTCAAATTTTTATGGGATGGGATCTACAAAAAATAAACTTGACTTAGGGATGGCGTTGCATGTGTCAAGTCTTGGGATTTCAATTCTACATTCTTTGCCTTAGTTGATGGTTACCTGTCACCTTTAGAGCTTTGTCATGATGGATTGGTCTATCGTAATAGATGATGTTTTTCTACAATAGACATCAGTCTATCACGAGACAAGGTGGTCTATGGTGATAGATCCAGTTTTTCATGACTATGGCCTATCGCAATAAAGCAAAAAACACAAATTTCACCTTGTAAAAAATGGAGCACATGTTTACAAAATTGAGTTTTTTTTTTTTGTACAAAGGGTTAGCGATAAGATCATTGTTTCGTATTGATTTACATGAATTAGTATACATACTCAATATTGATCTTGACATTTGATTTGCACATCTTGATTTACATACTTGCTCTTCTTTTGTGCCTACTCCCTCTTGTTTGGCCTTGGCCTTGAGTGCCAACAAGACACTTGTTACATCCTTTGGAAACTCCCAATGATAAATGGGAGAGTATTTCCATGGACTTTACTATGGGCTTGCCTCAAACCGAAGAAGGACATGATGTGTTTGGGTTATAGTTGATCGTTTCACCAAAATGGATCATTTCATTCCTACTTTAACCATCATAAAAACTCCAAAGTTATCTAAAATGTTTTCTTTATCGACTCCATGGTCTACCATAAGACATAGTTTCAAATGAGATAGAAAATTTACTAGTCATTTCTTGAGATTCATTTTTAGTAGGTTAGAAACAATGTAATATGAGCACAATCGGACATCCGAAGATGGATATGCAAATAGAAGGTTCAACTAAATACTTGAAGATATGTTACAACCTTACGTATCTTCAAACCAAACTGATTGGGAAGACTACTTACCTTTGGTTGAGTTTGCTTACAAAAATGCTAAGCATTTAACAACTAAATATAGTCCCTTTATGTTAATGTATGAGTTCGAGCCAAGGGTTTCATATGCAATTGTATTGCAAAATGAGAAAGTCCAAGCAACCAAAGATTTATTAGAAGATATGAACCTTACATTGAAAGTAACTAAAGAAGACATGAGGAAAGCCTACAATAGAGCTAAAGTATATAGCAACCCTAAGAGGTGAGATATTTCCCTTCGAATTGGAGAAAGTTCCCAAGAAATCTAAAACTTTGAATCCCTAAGAGTAGAGGGATCAATCCAATGTATTTATAACATTTTTGGATAGATTAGATACCTCAATAAACTAGATAAACTAGTTCTACAAGCATATTAGAACTACTTGTATCTAGGGCGGCCATTTTGATGTGAAAATGGTCAGTTCAGATTGGATGTATCTCAATGAGAGCTCATTTTTGTGGACTTTTTGGTCATTGTAATAGAGAGAGGTCTCCTTCAAAATCACGTAGCTTGGCATTCTTCTCAAGTTTTCCATGTACATCAACTTGGTGTTTGTCGAAGACCAAGTTGAAGCCGTTAAGTACATCTTTAAGGCTTATGAATCTACAACTCGTTTGACAATGTATCAATGAATTAAAATTTGAGTCAAGTCTTTCCACATTGGTGTAGTGGTTGGGTTGTTTGCCCTACCCAAGGGGGGTGTAAATTCAATCCTATTCGAGCCACATTGATGGGAGGCATTCCTCGATTGGTTAAAAGACCCCTTTAGAGGTTTGAAACATGGATCCTTTGTGGCAATGAGAGTCACCCTTCAAGGCTCTTGACACGTGTCATTCAAGATAAAAAATCGATGTTGACACTTGAGAAAGTTGAAAATTGGTCCACCTTAGAGATTTGAAGTAGAAAACACTTGGGAGAGTTGAAAATTGGTCCCCCTTAGAGATTTGAAGTAGAAAATTTTTAGGTTCACATCAAGATGTGGAGGTAAAAAGTGGTGAGATTTGGTATGTTGCCCCCCATAACTAACTCATTCCCTTACTTGAAGTTTGGGCAATTCCTCTCATAGAACGAATTTCAAAATATGTGTTAGATGTTCACCCACTCTTCACTCATAAAATAAGACTTCCTTTCAAGTTTCGAGTAAAATAGAAAATTCTTTTGTACCTTCATACTTCCATGGCTACTATATTCCTATTCCCCATGTCATTCTCATTCAATTATATTTCCCATGTAATTCTTAGTCAAGTCTCAAGCCGCTTGGTTGGGTGGTTGGGCCTTTCACCTCTTGAGACGGGGGCGAGGGTTCAAACCCCACCAGCAACATGTAAGGGACATGTTGACATGGAATCCTTGTATTGTGGTTGATGTGCCACCGTTTATCCTGCTACACGGTAGATGTGATCGCAGTCTAACCCAGCCATGTAAACCCCTGTTCTTGTGGAATAAGAGGGTCCCATGCATACTATGCCCTTCCTTTACAATTGCAATTTCAAAGTTAAAGTCTGAAGGATTAGGCCTCGGCTGAACCTCCTTAAAAAAAAAAAGTTCAAATAAGCCAAAATGCATACTTTAAGTAAAAAAGAAAGAAAAATGTGTGAAATCGGCCAAACATGATAAAAAAGGATAGCCATCATATGAGATGACAAGTGTGTAGTTTTATATTCATTACGCTGTACATGTAAGAGGATACATAGAGTGTGTGTGACATATGTTTTTTGTTTTTCTTGTATTTGCTTTACCCTTACCTCACAACTTGTCTCTTCTTATTTTATTTTGCACTTATCATCGTACCCTCAAAGGACATTTTGTACGATTCCCCTTTCTCTACAATGTCATCTCTCTTCTTTAATTCACTTGTAACGCACTACTCATGGCATATTTTGCAATGGGCACCCCTCTCTCTCTCTCTTAAAGAGAATAGAGATTAGGTATACAAGAGAGAGAAGACAAGGCCATAAATATGTGTGGTTGTGAGGGAATTGGTTAAGAAAAGAACACGGGATAAGAGGCGCTCCAATGGGAAGGAAAAGCGCAATACAAAAGGGACTCCCGAAATACTTGTGAATTATTAATACTACAAGAGGGATATGGACATGTGTACCACATGTGTGAAAACTCCAATGGGAAGGAAAAGAGCAATAGAAAAGGGGATGAGGAAATACTTGTGAACTATAATAAGTCAAAAGGGATTTAGACATGTGTACCATATGTGTAAGAAGTGTGAGAGGGGCATCAAGAAACAAATGGTTCATGATGTGTGTGTGTGTAGATATATACATGGATCAAGAAGTGTGCATAAGAAACAAATGGTTCATGATGTGTGTATGTGTAGATATATACATGGATCAATGAAAGAAGAAGAAGAGGTAGAATGAGAAAACTTTGTGTTGATTTCCCTACACGGGTAAATAAAACTTGTTCAAAGAAGATTTTCTCTTTTGAAAATAGAATCTTAAAATGAGTTCAATCCTTAAAGTGACATTACAACTTATTAATCATACACCTTCGATATGCTTTTCTTCTTCAAGACATGTGGAGTCTGCTCTCTAGATATGGATACGCTCTTAAACATTGCTCTCATTTTCTATATTCTTAAGATAGTGTAAATATTTTCACATGTTTACATACAGAAACTTTAGTTATCTCATTATCTTGATAAGAGATTCAAATCCTTTAGTAATTTGGCCTCTTTATTTATAGTGCTCAACACCAACTAAGCATACCCCTTAGCACTAACTAAGGGAGCACACCATAAGATAGTTATGGCATGGTGGGGAAAAAAAAAATCTTTATCCTAAAAATGTCTTCTATTCTATCCCCATTATTTCATCTAAGACCCTTTCAATCTAGATTGCTAATACTTTGTGGTATGTCATCTCTGTCTCAAGCATGGCTATGATCAAGAAGAAGGCACCAATCATTATAATCCAATTTAAGGCTAGTGTCAATTTCTTCTTGCTTTACCCAATATCTTCTATAACTTTTGCATAGATGCTTCCAATTGCAAATCCCCTTGGTAGACAACTTCTTGGGCTCATTGGAAAGAATCACTCTCAATTGATGAGAAACCAAATGGAATTGTTTTATCTAATTCTAGCTTCCCACTTTTAGTCATATCTCAAATAGTAGTGAGGCTTCATACTACTCCAAGCTTTCTAGAGACAAGTAACCAACCGGAACCCTTTGGGGATCAACATGATAGGACATAAGAGAAGCATGATGAGGTCATGGTTTTTCATTTGAGGGAGCCAAAAAGAGACAAGTCTTAATATACCAACTTGGACCACAATTCGGTCTTGTTGCTCTAGGCCTTGAACATCCACTTAGCCATAATCTAAATAACTAGTCTTAGACCATTAAAAATACCCATTCCACCAAGTTCCTTTGGGCATGCATATATATTTCCACTTAATCTTAGGAATGCCTCTCCTATTTGGGTCTCCCATCCAGAGAAAGTTCCTACAAGCTCTTTCTGTATTAATCACTTCTTTTTCATTTGTTATGTAGCATGAGAGAAAATAAATAACTAAGGGAATCAAGAACGTATTGATTGCCTTTATCCCTTCAAAGTAGTAGGACAACATTACTTATTCAAGATAATTTTTCTACTTTGTTACAAGGATGGTACCCTTTGTCACCTTGCATGACAATGTTCATTCTCTCGATATACCTTGAAGGCCCGATGTAAGTAAAACTTTCTACCACTCACCCCAGACTTGACAATGATTTCAAGTAGATATGGAAGAAAGACCCGAATTTAGAGTGCTCTTCAAAGCTTTATCTGATACTAGAAAAGGGTGTGCATAGGAATAGATAGCATGTGGTACTTCATCTTGATTAGGGCTACATGGAGTGGTGATTCACGATGGCATGTGCCTCAGTAGTTTCCATTTGTTATTGGTAATCTTTAGGATAATGACCACTAAGTAAAATTGTAGAAAATAATAAGGTATATTATTGAACATAGCAAAAAAGTATTGTAGTCTTTTTTTATTAGCTAATTTTGATGCATTGAACATAGCAAAACAGTATTGTACTCTTTTCTTATTAGCTAATTTTGATGCATTTTTTCTCAATGAGGGAGAGTCCAACTTTATACTTGCCTTTCTAGATATCAATAAAATATCAATCTACAAAATGCAACAGTGGACTTGACATTTGCAACACATAAATGTCAATTCCACTAAATACTCATTGGTATGAAGAATGCACTTACAAACAAAATGACAAGAAAGCATGCACTCACAAGCATGCACTCACAAGCATGCACACATACACATGTACAACGGAAGAGGGACAAGATTTTCTCCCAGAAGTTTGCTTCATTCCATTCTAGAAAAGCTAAACTTTATAAATGAGGGATCATTTTCTTTTATGAGATTCTTGAGTCCCTTATTCACACTCAAGTGTCTAGCCTAGTTTTAAAAATGGTCCGCTAGGATATTTTGCGTTCCAAGAAGAAAAATCTAAAATATAGTAAAATTATGGAAGTACCCTTGGGTGTATGTGAGTCTTGATTCCTCAACCTTTACATTGTGAGACCCATTTACCTATTACTTGAGATTTTCTTGCTAAGAATAGTAAAGTTTACATAAAAGTGGGATGAATATGGTATTTTGGAGGATATTTAGAGTGATTTCTTCATGGAAACTTTTATGAGATCCTTAAGATTTTTCTTTCTTAACTCCAACTTTTCTTTAAATTCACCTTAATCTCTTTATCCTTGTTTTTGTTTCCTTCATTACATATTTTCATCTTCATATGCAGCTTGACCATCTTAATACCTAGCTCTATCATATGTTGTGATCCTTCAATCTTTGCATGACTTGTATGTTTTTGTGAATCCTACAACATATCTTTGCCTTCATTTTCCATACAAAAAAAAGTCTTCTAAAGTGAACAAGAAATGGAGATGTTTATAGCATGATTATATAATGCTAGCAGATAAAGTTCAACCTTTATTGAACTCTTTTTTTGCTGGTTGGCTAATATATATCATGCTTAATTGTTTGAAATATTAATGCTACGTAATTGATTTGTTCCCCCTACTCCATTGGAAAATTCTATCCAGGTCATGCCCCCTTGGAACAATAAAAAATTGTCTCAAAATAGTGTTTGTCCAAACTGACTTTCCACGATGCTCTCAAATGCTCTATCAAAATAATATCTTTCAAAACTAGGAAACATAAACACCTCTCCATCAACCTTTTTTTTATATAATATGAACCCAATAAATGGTTAGCTCCTGCTTGCACATGACATAAATTTTTTGCTTGCAAGTCCCATTCATCAAAGTTCTTCCATGGCAAATTGGAGAAATTCCCAAATGCCCATGCACTTCATATGTGGCCAATTTCAGACTCATCCATGATCAGGTGCTTCCCAAGTGCCCACATTTGAGGTTTCCTACATCCATATTGCCCAAGTTCCTCAATTAGGCTCTAATACCACTATTGAGAATTGAACTTATATCTTTCCAATTAGGAGTATGATGGGCTAACCATTTGCCCCAAAATCCATGGTTGAGAATTACTTCTTAATTCCCTCTCTTAAGGTCTGGTTCATCCACCTCCTGTTAGGATTATGTGACAACGATTGAGTAGATAACGATGCCAATGAACTTGGTCCTCCTCTTATGTTGTATTTAAGCACAATTTGTAAGCAGTGGTATGCATCAAATATTTTCGACTTACAAATTTATTAGAGGATACAAATCCTGACAAAGTTGATATAAGCACTTCATCTAAACTGACTATAATATCGTGAAAACCATAATATTGAATTGTGGTACCCTTTTTCAGTGTAGTAACAAATAACTGCTTATGCTTATCCTCCTTAATTATCATGCTTGGAATTTCTTGTTCTTCTTGGGAAGAATAATTCATTCATGTGACTGAACCTTGCTGTTTAAAATAAGAACTAAGCAAAACATTGTTTTGTATGCCTTGCTGCAACAAAGTGAGTTGATCAATATAAGGTACCCTTTATTGCTGCCCAATCCTAGCTTTAGCTTGGCAAGGTGATATTGCAATCAAATTAACTTGTGGTTTTGTGAATCGATAGGGCTAAATATGATACCCATTTGCAAGTTTTGGAAACTTTTTTGTACTATGAAATCCTTGGTCCAGTACAAGGCTCCCATGACAACCAATCATGTCATAACATTTCTATAAGGGAATTTTGCCACATGCTAAGCGTTATTGTCCCTCATGTCTTGCATTTCTACCTATTTTCTATTGAAATCCATGGCTATTAGGATGTACTGGTTACTTGTTAGTTTAGTTGGTGGATTTATACGACCTGCAAAGTCCGATTCCTATTTCATAAATGGCTCCAATGGTAAAATTGGTTGCAAAGCATCTTATTTTTATCTAGAGATCTACCATCTCTTTGGCATTGCTCACATACTTTAGCAAAAGTGAAAGAATCTTTCACCAATGATGCCCACCAGAGTCCTACCTATACTAGTATCTTTTGGGTTGTTCCTTCTCTCAAAAATGTCACCCCACATCAGCCACATGTGCATCCCATAAAATCATCCCTTGTTCATCTTCAAGGACACATCTTCTCAAAACTTGATCAACATCCATCTTATACAAAATATCGTCTATTAATTAGAATGTGGAACTATTCCATGTTAAATTCTTCCTTTGTAACCCTATCAGTTGTGCTAGTGGAATGCCCCTATTGAGAAAGTATACCATTTGATCATACCAATTTTTTGTGTATCCCATCACCTTGGTTGAAAATAAACTTGCATGTGGCAATTCATCCATCTACTATTCTGGGAGCTCACTAGACTCTATGCAACTAAGATAATCTGCCATGCTCTTTGCCGAATCTGTGCACAATCAAATAATCAAATTTGTGGAGAATAACACCTTCTAGTTTGTGCACAATCAAATAATCAAATTTGTGCATGAATAGCACCAACTTGGCTATTACGTATATATTATTGATCACTCAAATACACATGCATACAGACTTGCATACACATACACATACACATTTGTAGCTTGATGTGTGAATGGATTAATGGTAGTAAACAAAGGATGTATTTATAGTCATCTATTTGTCTCTCATGGTTACCTTGGTTACCTATTATGTAAAGGATACTTCATTGTTTCAAATGAATTTTTCACCATGGATTTTTTATGAAAGAACTTTGTATATATCTTACATGGTTTTCACAAGTTTGTTATTAACAAAAAGAATAAATTTACAATCGAAAGCTATGATACAAGATTTAGGCTCAAAGAATTGCAAAAAACTCATAGAAATCTCCTTATTCAATATATAAGTGATCAATATGTGTTTTGTGTGTTATATTTCTTAGGGTTATTTGAAATTGGGGTTACTTTGACAAATCTGAACTCTCATAGCATGGAGGGCTGACAAACTCATGAGGAGGCGAGTGTTATTTTTTTCTTCCCAAAGGCACATTTATACTCTCTAGTTTTCTTGTTATATTCCAAGCTTCCGCCAACATACCAAAATCTTTGCTTGTAGTATTTGCTTCAAAGAAGGTTATACTTCTCATTAAAAACATAAGATTGTGATCCTTTCCACACCAACATCTAACTATAGGGAGAGGAGAATAAGAAAGTCGAATATATCTCCTTTCTTCATCAATCAAAGTGCAGCTTGCACTTTTCTACCTTGGTGTTGGTTTGTATGTCTTCCTCAACAATAAATGAAACTAGAAACATCCTTTTGATCCTTATTCAATGCCATATGCTTTGGAACTTTGTGGAACTTTAAAGTTGGCCTATTTTTGCTAGACATACCTCATATAAGATAAGTTTTGGATTTTGGATGCATATTTGGATTCATGTCCTATTTTATCTTCCATTCTTTGTATGCCCTTGTTTATGTATAGGACTACTTGTCGTTATCCAATCAAGTTTCTTTTGCTTCCATGTGCCATCCTACTCAATAAATGTGAGCATGCATAGTGTAGAAGTGATGTATAGCTTATGTTTTTGTAAAAATATCCATGCTATCGTGTTGTTCCAAAGCTCTCTCCAATTTAGAAACCTCTTCATCCAAAGACTTACCTTACTTGGTCTTCATGGTACCTTCAGTTCATAAACCTCTTCATGGAGAGTTTTCTCAGACTTGGTTTTGATAGTTGATATGTGACTTGGTCTTGATGGTTGATATGATTGATCTATATCCCTAGAGATCATATAAGGTCCCTGTTGGTGCAAGCAAGCCTTAACACTTGGCTTTGTTTTGTGCCTTGAAGACTCAACATGAAGATTGCACAAAGATCACTTAGCTTTGGTTATCAACATTGAAGTTTATTGCAAAAGTTTAGATTACTTCACTTCAAGGAAGAGCATAGGAACACATGCCTATGCTTAGTTACTTATTACTTTATGTAAAAGTCAAAGTGACTTCTTGTAATTGTACCTACCTTCAAAAGTCGTGGAATTGGAAAGGTATGAATGGAGAGAATATCTCCATGAGATTAGTTGAGAGATTTGAGGGAGCCTACATTTGAATTTTGAAATTCAAATTCCTTCAAAACATTTATAAAAGTCAATGTAAAAGTCGCGGGTTATGTTGCACTCTTCCCGAGGCTAATTCAAGCAAATTTGTGAGTGTGTGAGAGCTACTACCTAGCCTACACCTCAGAGTACCATTGTGCATTACATCTCTTGCCAATGGGAATGTACATTTGATAGTATCAATACATATACTCATAGTTCTTTACTCTGTGTTTTCTCTGAGTGACTACCTCCAAGTCTGTCAATTTCAACAGGGCATATCTCAAGATCTACTGAACCAAATTTGATGATCAAGGGCTCATTGGAACCAGCTTAAAGCATTCTACAACACTACAAAGTTTCAAGTCAATCTATTCAGCCAATTGGGAGAAATCACTGTCGAAGTGATCACTGGTATATTTCTGTGTGATTCCTAAAAAGTCGGGGGTGTCCCTGATTTTGCTAAACATCATGCTCAGTGTATAGTTTGTCATTTGGAGTGATTTAACTTGCTAATGGTAGCTTGTTAAGTTAATTTAATACTCCCAGAAGGAATTAGACCAATTGTAAGTGTGCTGGACACACTGAGCATAGGACTGAGCAGGTGTCATTACAGGAATAGCAAGTTTTTTGGACTTATCAAGGTTCAAACTTATCTGTTTTGATTTGATCATTGCTCAATCATTTTGTAAAGCACATATATAGTTTCTTGGTGTCATTTGGGAGCTCAAGGAGTCTCCTAACTATATCTGAAGAGAAAAGAGGGCAGGTGTGAAGCAGGTCTAGCAGCACCAACTTGATCTTCTGATTGTACCCAGCCATCACAACCAACAGTGGTATCAGAGCAAACAAGGTAATCATGGGTGATGGTTTCCCTTCCTTTATTGACAAATTGGATAGGAATAACTACCAGGCATGGTCATTAAGAATGAAGACTTATCTACAAGGGAGAAGCTTGTATGGATACATATCAGGAGATGAGGAGTTGCCCTCATTCAAAACCAGAGGCCTACCTACAAAGGATGAGCATGAGAGACTTAATCAATGGTGTGCTAAAGATGCTTTGGCAAGGTCATATCTTCTAAACTCTATCTCTGATTTTCTTCTACCTCATGTTAGGAACTGTAAGACTTCCCAAGAGACTTGGGAGACCTTGTCAACATACTTCTCATCAAGCACAAGGGCCAGAAAGAATCAGCTATGGATTGAGTTTACAACTCTTAGGAAACAATCAAAACAATGTGTTTCAGATTTTGTCACCAAAGTCAAAGATATAGCAGATCAACTTGCAAGTGTTGGAGAAGAGATTGAAGAAGAGCAAATAGTCAGACAAGTGATCAATGGACTCAAAGCAGATGACAAGTGGGAGAGCTTTACCACTGCAATGGACTTGTACATGGACATTCAAGCACCTGATCTAACAACTCTGATTGGACAACTCTTTACACATGAAGCCAAGATCACAAAGAATGGAGAGCAATCAAAAGGTAACAATCCCTCTGCCCTATATACAGATAAGAAGTCTAAAGATAAGAGTAAAAGCAAGAAGGTTGATGATGAAGGATCCACCTCCCAAGCAAACTATGCAGGGAGAGGTAGATCATCTAGAGGTAGGGGCAAAGGAGGTAAGTCAGGTAGGGGGAGACCCTATAATCAATCTCCATGCAATATTTGTGGCTTGTCTAACCATACTTCAGATGAATGCTACAAAAACTACAAGAACCAAAGAGGAAGAGGTCACCAAAGAGGAGGATACTCCCAAGGCAGAGGCAGGTTCAATCAATCTCAAGGCTACCATGGCTACAACAATAATTACAACAACAACTACAACAATAGCTACAATCACAATGGCAATTATCAAGGAGGATACAGGAACAGAAAGGATTACAACAATTATGCAGAGGATCAAGATGATTCCTTGTTGATTATGAACATGACATCTAAATCAGGTATCAATGATGATCATTTGTTCTATATTGACTCAGGTTGCTCTAACCATGTAGCTGGGAATGTTGCCTTACTCTCTGATTTGGAAGAACCTAAAGGCAAGCACCAAGTGCAGACAGGTGATGACACTAAACACTCAGTGGTTAAAGTAGGTAATGTCAAAACAAGTGATGGTAATCAGAATTTGCTAAGCAGAGTATTGTATGTTCCAACAATCACCAAGAATCTGATGAGTGTAGGTCAGATTGTTGAAAAAGGTCTACAGGTCAGGTTCACTCAACATGGTGCATTTGTGGAGGATCCAAGACATGGATTCAGAAGGATAGCCAAGGGAGAGAAGTCAGGTAGACTATTTACCTTTGAACTTGAGGATACTAAAAATATTGCCTTGTACAACTATAGGGACCAAACCCTATCAGAATTGGAGATGTGGCACAAGAGATTGGGTCACATTGGAGAGAGAACCATAAAGCAGATGAGCAGAGATCAATGTGTGCTTGGGATACCTAATGTATCCAAGCAACACATGATATACAAGTGTGGGGCTTGTCAATTTGGTAAGTCACACAGGTTGCCATATACCAAGAAAGGATTTATGCATGAAGATTACTTGGAATTGGTGCATACAGATGTTTGGGGACCAAGCAAGGAGCCATCCATATCTGGATCAAGGTACTATGTATCTTTTATAGATGATTATAGCAGATGGACTGTCTTGTACTTCATGAAACATAAAGATGAAGTATTTAATTGCTTCAAAAGGTATCTTGCATTAGTAGAGAATCAAACAGGTAGACATTTGAAGAGGTTAAGGTCTGATGGTGGTGGAGAATACTTCTCCAATGACTTTGAAGAGTTCTTGCAGGAAAGAGGCATCAAGAGGGAGATTGCCACAAGGTACTCACCTGAACAAAATGGGGTAGCTGAAAGAAGAAATAGACTCATTGTGGAGACAGCTAGGTCTATGCTTAATGAGAAGAAACTACCAAATTATCTTTGGGCAGAGAGTGTATCTACTGCCACATACTTAATCAACAGGTTGCCATCAAAGACACTTGATGGAATGACACCCTATGAAGCTTGGCATGGTAAGAGACCATCTCTGGATCATTGCAAGATCTTTGGGTGTGTTGCATATGTGCATATTCCCTCACAGGTAAGGGGAAAGCTAGACCCTAAGGCTGAAAAGTGTATCTTTATTGGTTATGATTTGAATCAGAAAGGATACAGGTTCTATAACCCCTCAAACAAAGGCTTCAAGGTAAGCAGAGATGTCATCTTTGATGAAAATGATTCATGGTATGATAATGAGTGCAGGAAAGTGAGTTTACCTTATGATATGGAAGAAGACTTTCCAAAGCTTGTCAGACAAGAACCAACTCAGAATGAGGATACAAGTTCAGATGATGAAGACACCATCAACATTGAAGAATTCAAAGCTTGGAAATCCAAAGGGAAGATGAAGATGAAGCAACTTGAAGACAATCCAGAATCCTCAACTCAAGCTATGAGGAGATCTTCAAGGGAAAAGAAGAAACCTATTAGGTATGGATATGATACTTCACTTGTAACCAAGCACTCTGTATATCTTGCAAAGGATATCTTAAGTGAAGAACCAGGTACATTTGAGGAAGCTATTACTAAACCAAAATGGAAGGAAGCAATGGATGAAGAAATGGAGGCTCTCAAGGAGAGTGATACTTGGGACTTGGTACCCAAGAAGGACTCCATGAAGGTTATAGTATCCAGATGGATCTACAAACTCAAAAGAAACTCAGATGGTTCAATAAGCAGGTACAAAGCTAGGTTGGTAGCCAAGGGTTTTGCACAAACCCAAGGCATTGATTATGAGGAGACATTTTCTCCTGTGGCAAAGATGCCAACTATCAGAATTATGGTGAGTGTAGCTGCATCCAAGAATTGGAACATGTACCAATTGGATGTGAAGAATGCATTCTTGAATGGATGGATATCTGAAGAGGTCTACATGTCACAACCACCTGGCTATGAAGATCCTAATAAGGTAAATCATGTTTGCAAATTGAAGAAAGCTCTGTATGGATTGAAGCAGGCACCTAGAGCATGGAACTATAGGTTGACAACCTATCTCTTGGATCAAGGATTTGTGATGAGTAAAGCAGATACTTCATTGTTTATAAAGAAGAACAATTCAGAGGTAATATACTTGTGTGTCTATGTTGATGACATCATTATTACAGGAAATGATGTTCAAGGAATTAGACACATCAAAGTTCAAATGATGAAGGAATTCAAGATCAATGATCTTGGATTATTAAAGTACTTCCTAGGACTTGAATTGGTCTACACAAATTCAGGTATATTCATTACTCAGAAGAAGTACATTCAGGACATGGTCAAGAAGTTTAATTTGCAGGAAGCTAAAGTTTCAAACATTCCTATGGAGGTCAATCACAAACTCAGTGCACATGAAGGAGAAGAACTCAAGGATATTACAGGTTACCAAAGTTTGGTAGGTAGTCTTAATTATGCTACCTTAACTAGGATTGATATCTCATATGGTGTTAGTGTACTTAGCCAATTTATGCATAAGCCAAGAGTACCACATTTGGAGGCAGCCAAGAAGATAGTAAAGTACCTAAAGGGAACACAAAATCATGGTTTGTATTATCCATATTCATCAGACATTGATATCAAGGTATACTCAGATGCAGATTGGGCAGGTTGCAAGGATGACAGGAGGAGTACATCTGGTTACATATGTTTTGCAGGTGATAAACCAATTTCTTGGTCATCCAAGAAACAACCCACAGTGGCTCTATCATCTACTGAGGCAGAGTACAGAGGGCTAGCCAATGCCACTCAAGAATCAATATGGTTGAAGTTACTCTATTCAGAATTGGGCCTATACACAAGGCCACCTATCATATTTGGTGATAACACAAGTTCACTTCATCTAGCTGCTAATCCTGTGTATCATGCTAGGACAAAACACATAGAGGTTCATTACCACTATGTGAGGGAGAAACTACTTAGCAAGGAAATCCAATTGTCATATATATCCACTAATATTCAATGTGCAGATTTGCTTACAAAAGCTTTGGATGGGAGCAAGCTATGCAGGTTTAAATCCATGATTGGATTACAGGATATCATTGAAGACTAAAGATGAAGACTCAAGCAAGTGTTTGGCTTGAGGGGGAGCAGCTGCCTCTCGTATACGAGAAAACTCGATGCAGAAGGCCTGGACCTCAATAAACAGATCTTGAACATTAATAATTTTGTTGCTCAATCATTTTGTAAAGCACATATATAGTTTCTTGGTGTCATTTGGGAGCTCAAGGAGTCTCCTAACTATATCTGAAGAGAAAAGAGGGCAGGTGTGAAGCAGGTCTAGCAGCACCAACTTGATCTTCTGATTGTACCCAGCCATCACAACCAACAGAAGATGTATATCACACTCAATTGCACAATCATATTTGAGAGTTCAAGAGTTCCACCCTATGGGAGATTAATATTAAAGTTCAACTTGATGGGAGACTAATGGTAAGTAGTCACTCTTTGAGGGTTCGAACCTACAGGGAATCAATAGTAAGGTGAACTAAAAGACAAAACTTTTCAACTTTTTTTAGAAAAAGAGAAAGTTTCGTCGAAATATGCTCTCTCTAGTTTGAATTCATAAAAAGAACAACTCTACAAGTGAAGCTGGGCATATCACCCATCTCATATCCTAAAAAAGAGTTTTGAATCAGTAGGCTGCGAGAAGGTGATACAACAATATGAAAGCTAATTTGAAATTTTGTTTAAGGTTCATTACATGTCAAACAGGGGTTGAACCCCCACCTCTGTTGTTGGTGCAAGGCAATCAAGAATTGATGTTTTGATGAAGAATTGAAGCCAAGGACTGAAGAAAAGATCAAGTTATGAAGCATGAAGGAAGTGCATATCCAGAAGATGAAGATGTGTATACATATGTACATTAATTTAGAGTCAGTTCAATCTTTTGGAATGATTTAACTTGAAGGAGGTGCGCAAACTATAGGCAACACCTTGTGCAAAGTTTTATAAAAAATTTTACACATTTGATAAGTCAATGAGAGAGATATGTGCAGTAGACTTTCTGTAGAGTCTTCTTCTTCACAGTTTATCAAAAATTTTCATTGAGCCTCCAAATTAGTGAAGGTTTTGAGTTACTCTTGATATAGAGGTGTTCTAAATTCAAGAGTAGCTTGTTCTTTTGGAGATTAACACTCTCCATCAATGGTATCACAGCAGGAAGTATCAAAATTGAAGGAAGGAGGACCCCGACTACTGCAGACATAAAGAATTCAACAATTAAAGATTCAGAAGGTGAAAGCTTGAGAGCAAAGCTTGAGAAGGTGGCCATACGACATCAAGGAAGACGAAAGGAGTATTATTCGAAGTAAAGGTACATCTATTACTCATAAAGTTTGAAGAATTCAATACACAGGTGAAGAAAGGATGGGAGATTCTCTTCAGATAGAGAAGTTGGATAGAGAGAACTATCCAGCATGGTCAATGAGGATGGAAGTTCATCTTATGAGCAAAGACTTGATAAGTTATATCACAGGTGAAGAAGAAAAGCCTCAGTTCAGAGATCCTAGTGTTCCAACTAGGGAGGAATTATCATATTTGAAGACTTGGATGAAGAAAGATGCTCAAGCCAGGAGCATTATCTACATGGCAGTTAATGATTACTTGCTACCTCACATTAGAGGTCTTGAAAGTGCAAGTGATATATGGAATGCTTTGGAGGAGCATTTCCAAAAAACCACAAAGTCAAGGAAGGCATCCTTGTGGGTAGAGTTTACCACATTCAAGAAGAAGGCTTCTCAATCCATCTCAGATTATGTAACAAGGATTAAGGACATTGCAGATGCATTAGGATCAGTTGATGAAGACATTGAGGAGGATAAATTGGTAAGGCAAATCCTTACAAGTTTGAGAGGTGATGACAAATGGAAGCCATTCATTTTGTCTACTGAATTATCACTTGATCATTTTACTCCTGATTTAAATCAGTTGCTAGGACATATGTTAACCTTTGAGCACGATGTCAAAGGTGAAAGTGATAAAAGTGCAGGTCATGCAATGTATTCAAAGGATAAGAAGAATAATGTCAAAGGAAAGCAACAAGCAAATGAAGATGAAGGCACAACTAGCCAAGTTAACTTCCTAAGAGGAAGAGGAGGTGGCAAAGGTAGAGGAAGAGGCAGGAGTAATAAAGATGGAGTCAAAGCTTGCTGGATTTGTGGTAAGACAAATCACTTAGCTAATGATTGTTGGCATAATACTCAAAAAAATGGTGGATATAATCAGAATTTTAATTCAAGAGGAAGAGGTGGCAGAAATCAAAGAGGTAATTTCAGAGGTAGAGGTAGTAGAGGTTACTTTGGAAGAAATGCAGGTAGAGGATTCCAAAGTCAACAATACAACAATACCTACTACAACTATGCTTCAGATTAGAAGGAAGATTCAACATTGATAGTGGCAACATAGCTTTGATGACTGATTTGGAGAATAAGGTAACTAATCATGTAGTTCAAACAGGTGACAATACAAAGCACAATATGAAGTCAATTGGATTAGTGAAGGCCAAGGATGGTAGTACTCTCTTGAGTAAGGCTTTGTATGTTCCTACAATTCCTAAGAATCTTATAAGTGTAGGTCAAATTGTTGAAAAAGTTTATGAAGTTAGGTTCACTAATGAAGGAGTGTTTGTGGAAGACCATAGCAATGGGTATAAACAAATTGTTTCAGGGAAGAAAGAAGGAAGATTGTTCACATTGAAGATCCAAGGTAATGTTGGTCATGCCTTGTATACCTATGGAGGACATAAGATCTCTGAGTTAGATCTTTGGCACAAAAGGCTTGGACATTTCAATGAAAGAGGTATTAAAGATATGGTTAACAATGGTTCAGTGCTTGGATTGCCTAATGTTGCAGGTCAACATATGACATACAGATGTGAGGCATGTCAATTAGGTAAAGCTCATAAGCAATCTTATTCCAACCATGGTTTTATGTATTCAGAAAAGCTTGAGTTGGTACACACAGATGTGTGGGGACCATCAAAGGATTTCAGTATCAATGGTTCAAGGTATTATGTGATTTATGTTGATGATGCTACCAGATGGATCACTATATATGTGATCAAAGATAAATCAGAGGTATTCAATACATTCAAACATTATCATGTGTATGTAGAGAGAATTACAGGTCATAAGTTGAAGAGACTAAGGTCAGATGGAGGGGGAGAGTATTTCTCTAATGAGTTCAGTGATTATTTGTGGAATGCAGGTATAAAAAGGGAAATTACTTGCAGATACTCTCCTCAACAAAATGGTGTAGCAGAAAGGAGGAATAGAACTCTTGTTGAGTTTGCAAGATCCATGATGAAGGAGAAAAATTGCCCAAATTATTTGTGGGCTTAGGCTGTAAACACAGCTACTTATTTGGTCAATAGATTACCATGTAAAGCTTTGCAGGGTATGACACCATATGAGGCATGGTGGGGTAAGAGACCTACTCTAGATCATTGCAAAGTATTTGGATGTTTGGCATATGCATATGTGCCATCTCAATTGAGGCATAAATCGGAGCCTAAAGTTGAAAAATATGTGTTTATTGGATATGATGATAAGGATATGGGATATAGGTTGTGGAGTCCATCCACAAAACAATTCTTTGTGTCTAAGGATGTTACATTTGATGAGAAAGGTGTTGATATATTTAGGTAGTGATGTGTGTGAACACACTTAGGACCGCCGGGGCACTTTTTTCCCTCTTTAGGAGGTTTTTTTCCCCCGGCTTGTATATACGCTTATTGCCCTAATGGGCTACTTATCTTTGTACATTCTCTAGTAATACAGTCAGTATTGTGTGTTTGTGCTCCAAGCTTCTTCTTCTTCCTTGTGTTGTTCGCGTGCTCTTGCAGACGTCTAACTCCAACAATTGGTATCAGAGTAGGTCGTCGCTTCATCTAGGGCGCCATCGACACTCCTCCGTTTGCAGCCTCAGAATCGCACAAATTTTGGTGAGCATACTCAGCGTGTTTTCAAGATCAAACAGCTTCACCTTGTGGTGCCGAAATCACGATCTGAGCTCGTTTCGGCCTCCGAACGCACTATCGTAGTGCTTGTGCAGGCTATTTCGTCTTTTTGTGCCAAAGGTATATACCAGTTTCTGTTCGCCAGTTTAAGCGTCTCGAAGTCTGCTACAGGTCTAACAGAACTCGTCTAGACAGTTCTGTTCAACTTTTTGAGATACAGTCAATTTTCTGCATCAAGGTATTTTAGTCACCGGCCATAGCTAAAAGCAATGATGTATTCCGTATGTTGGCTATTGAGGATAAGTTGGATGGTACCAACTACCCATTATGGGCTTATATGATGCGACATGTTTTGGTTGCAAAAGGATTGTGGAACATTGTGCAGGGTGTTGAAAGACGTCCTGTTACACCTATGACAACAGGTACTACAAATACAGGTGCTGGAGCTGATGAAGATGGTGTCGAAGATGATATTCCGCAGATTCCTGTTCGTGCTGTTGTTTCTGTTGCACCTACTACAGAGCAAATTCGTTGGGATGGCAGAGATGCCCAGGCACATGCATTAATAGCTTTGTCTATCAAACGTGCCATTATTCCTCATATTCGCTCTTGGAAAACAGCTAGGGATGCTTGGGATACACTTACCACATTGTACCAAGCTAGGAATGAGGCTCGTGTTGCTTACCTCCGAAAACAGTTGGAGAGTGAGCACATGAATGAAGGTGATTCTATGGATAGTTTCCTAACAAAGATCAAAGATTTGAAGGAATAGTTGATTTCTGCTGATGAGGTTATACCAGATAGCTCACTTGTGCAGACCGTTCTGAATGGTCTTCCTGATTCATATCAGAGTTTTGCTTCTACTCTTCGGTTGATGATGAAAGACAATCCGAATTCCTTATCATTTGAGGAGTTAGTCTCTGTTCTGTTGCAAGAAGATCAATCCAGGCAGAACAGGTCCATTATGCGTGTTGCAGATAAAGCTTTCCTGGCTAGTCATAAGGGCAAAGGAAAATGGAGCTCTTCTACTAGTAAGCAGAAATCTGCAAATGCTGCACATTCGAAGAACCAGGATAAAAATGAGAAGAAATCAGAAAAGCAGAAATTGTTTTGCAAGTATTGTAAAGGGAATGATCATATCATAAAGAACTGTCCAAAACTGGCTGCAAAAAGGCAAAGAAAAAGGAGGCTGGAATGGTTGTTGCAGAAGCCTCTACACCAAAAACAGAGTCTGCTAATCTTGTGCAGGAAGAAGAATGGGCGTTTACTACTGTTTGCAGTTTAGACCCATCTTCTCATGAGCAGTGCATGTCTGCAGTGGACTGAGATGTTTGGTACTTTGATAGTGGAGCGACCAAACATATTACCTCGCAGCGCAGTTCCTTCTCTTCACTCGAGCCTGCCCCTACAGGGAATACTGTCACATGCGCCAACAACTCCTCTTATCCTGTTATGGGAGTTGGTAAGATCATTCTGACTACTGCTGATGGTAGTTCTTTCACCTTGTCAGATGCCTTATTTGTGCCAGGGATCAAGAAGAATCTATTATCAGTTTCTACATTAGCCAAGATTGGCTTGGTTGTGAAATTCGTTGATGACAGGTGTACAGTTCATGATCTATCAAATGGCGATGTGATTATTACTTTTGGCATTTTATGTCGTGGGTTGTATAAGCTCATAGACTATGAAAGATCTGTGAATGATTCGGCATGTGCAGTTCATGATTCTCAGGCTATGTCAGATGCAAAGCTTTGGCATGCACGCTTTGGTCATCTGAATTCTGCTAGTTTGCTACGCCTGCAGAAATCTGATATGGTGTCTTCTTTGCCCAAGCTTGAGGCACCTGGAAAACATGTATGTGAAGGCTGTATTTTGGGCAAAATGCAGCATTCCTCCTTTCCAAAAGATGGTTCAGTTCGGGCTACGCAGAAATTGCAGCTTGTACATAGTGATGTCTGTGGTCCTATGCAGACACCCTCTTTTGGGAATTACCTTTACTTCGTGACTTTCATTGATGATTTTTCCACGCATGCATGGGTATATCCACTCAAAGCAAAGTCCGAAGTGTTCATGTGCTTTAAATAGTTTTTGGTTTTGGCTGAAAATCTGTCAGCATATAAAATGGGCACCGTCCGTTCTGATCGAGGGGGGGAATATATGTCTTCTAATTTTAATGCATTTATGGCTGAACGTGGGATAAAACACCAGTGTACAGTGCCGTATACACCTCAACATAATGGAGTTGCTGAACGAAAGAATAGGTCGCTCATGGAGATGGCGAGGTGCATGGTCAAGAGTCAGGCTTTACCACATAGTTTCTGGCTTGAGGCTTTCATGTGTGCAACATATGTACTGAACAGGTGTCCCACTAAAGCGCTGCAGTCTATCACTCCATATGAGGCTTGGCATGACCGCAAGCCATTTGTTGCTCATCTGCCTGTTTTTGGTTGTTTGGCATATGCATTAGTGCCTGAACAACATCGCAGAAAATTGGATGATGAGGCAATAAAATGTATTTTTGTTGGGTATAGTTCTGAAAGTAAAGGCTATCGTCTATATCATCCACAGACTAAACACATTCTGGTTAGCCGTGATGTTGTCTTTGTGGAAGATGCTATTCAGCCATTGCTTTCATGTACTAAGGAGACATCTGCTAGCTCCAAAGACATGTATGATACGTTAATGCCTCTTTTTACAGGTGGACAGTCTAGTGCTGGTCCTAATGAGGCAGCTTCTCAGCCTTTGCAGGTTTCATATGATGATGTAGATCATTCTATTTCTGATGCAGATTTACATGATGCACTTGTTGATGAGAGAGCTGATATTGAGCAGGCAAAAACTATGCCAAAATAGTTGGTGCAGACTTTGCGTGACAGCAAATTAGATGCACCTTTGTCATATCGTACTCGTTTAGGCTCTCATAGTGCCTCCTTTGCATCATATTGCTATGCTGTGGCTGCGTCTAGTCTCTGTGATGAGAATGAGCCTGTTTCTTTTGATGAAGCACAGAATTCAGAAAATTGGATGGCTGCCATGCAATCTGAATATGATGCTATAACGAAGAATGGTACATGGTCTTTATGTGACTTCCCTCCTGGCAAGAAGGCCATTGGCACTAAGTGGGTATACAAGCTGAAGTGTAAACCTGATGGTACAGTTGACAGGTATAAGGCTAGGCTTGTTGTAAAGGGTTATGCGCAGGAAAGAGGCATTGATTTTGATGAGACCTTTGCACCTACATGCCGTATGACTACTGTTCGGAGCATTTGTGCACTTGCAACCCATCATGGTTGGAATGTACATCAGTTGGACATTAAAACAACATTTCTGAATGGTGACTTGCATGAAGAAGTGTATGTTTTTCAGCCCCGTGGCTTTGTGCAGAAAGGGCATGAAAACCAGGTGTGCAGGTTAAAGAAGGCATTATATGGTTTAAAGCAAGCACAACGTGCTTGGTATGAGAAGATACATGCCTATCTGGTTGCACATGGTTTTGTGAACAGCCCAACTGAAAGCACCTTATATGTTAAGCACAAGGAAGAAGAAGAAGCTTGGGGGAAAAATATGTTAAGCACAAGGAAGAAGAATAAGCGTATATACAAGCCGGGGGAAAAAAACCTCCTAAAGAGGGAAAAAAGTGCCCCGGCGGTCCTAGTGTGTTCACACACATCACTACCTAAATATATCAACAAATCCCCCCTGGGAGTGATGCGGTGAACAAGGAGCTGGTACTCATGTATAAGGAAGTGCCAAGCTATGTGGAAATCACTCCACAAAAGGAAGTAAGCCCAAAGCTTTGCGGAAAGCTTCAAACTTCTCCCTAGGCAGAGCCTTCGTGAAAAGGTCTGCAATGTTCTCCTGCGTGGGCACATATGCCAAGCTGATCTCCCTAGCAGAGAACCTCTCCCTGACATAGTGATAATGCACCTCAATGTGCTTAGTGCCAACATGGAACACAGGGTTCCTCGCAACTGCCAATGCGCTCTGACTGTCAGTGAAGATGGTGGTGGCAGAAGACTGGCCAACACCCAAATCAGCCATAAGGCGTCTGAGCCACACACACTGAATAGTCGCTGTGAAAGCTGCCCTATACTCAGCCTCACAACTGGAAGTGGCCACAGTAGGCTGCTTCTTGCTCAACCAAGATATACATGAGCTACCAAGCATGAAGCAAAAACCACTGGTGGACACACGAGTGTCATAGCAACCAGCTCAATCTGAGTCAGAAAAAGCATGCAAATCTAGCGGTAGTGATCCCCCCTTGGGATAAAACAACCCAAGTAGCCGAGTACCACTGAAGTAGCGAAAGATGCGCTTAACCGCCTTCCAATGTGTGACTCCTGGGCAATGCATAAACCTGCTCATCTGTGAGACAACAAACTGAATATCTGGCCGAGTAATGCATAAGTAAGTCAAGCATCCAACAGCCTGCTGATCGAGAACAGCATCAAATGCATCTCCAGCATCATGAAGACTCAATCGTAAACCTGTCTTCATAGGAGTGGCAATAGGCTTACAGTCTTCTAGGCCAAAATGTTGCAACAAGTGAAAACACCTTATATGTTCGCGTGCTCTTGCAGACGTCTAACTGCAACAAAAGGTACTTGGTATGTAGGTACAATCAATATTTATGCAGGTGATGAAGAAATTGTGGATCAAAAGAAAGGTAAATAAAAGGTTCAGATATTTGATGAAGAGAAGAACAATGAAGTACATGTTGAAGTTGAAGAAGTGCCAAGATTTGATCCAGAATGTGATGAACCAGAAACCTCAAGAAGTGGAGAACTCAGAACGTCAACAAGTCACAAATGGCAACCTACAAGGTATAGCTATGACACTTCTTTTTTGGTTACCAAAGATTATGCTTATATGATAAAGGCAGATGAAGACCCTTCTATATGAAGAGGCAAAAGGTAAGGAAAATTGGGAGAAAGCTATGCAGGAAGAGTATGATGCATTGATGGAGAATCAGACATGGGATTTGGTTCCCAAACCAAATAGTCAGAAGATCATTGGATGCAAATGGGTCTACAAGACAAAGAGATTTGCAGATGGAAGTGTGTCTAGATATAAAGCTAGACTTGTTGTGAAAGGGTTTGCTCAGACATATGGTATAGATTATGATGAGACCTATAGTCATGTGGCAAAGATGACAACCATCAGGACACTCATAGCTATTGCTGCATGTAAAGGTTGGAAATTATGTCAACTAGATGTGAAGAATGCTTTTCTAAATGGTTATATTTCAGATGATGTTTTCATGGAGCAACCACAAGGATTCAGAGATGAAAGGTATCTAGAGTATGTATGTAAGCTCAAGAGAGCTTTGTATGGTTTGAAGCAGACCCCAAGGGCATGGAATTATAGACTTGTGAAGTTCTTAAAAGAACTTGGATTCCAAGTATCTAAAGCAGATAGTAGCTTGCTTGTTAAACCAAGTGAAGATGGGTTTATTTACATGTGCATATATGTTGATGATATAATTCTTACAGGTACGGATGAGAAAGGCATTCAAAACCTAAAGAAACAAATGGAGAAAGAATTCAAGATTAGTGACTTGGGAGACTTGTCGTATTTCTTGGGCATGGAGATTTCATACACTCAACATGGAGTGTATATAATTCAATAAAGGTACTTGAAGAACTTGTTGATCAAGTTTAAAATGGATGATTGCAGGGTAGCACCTACTCCAATGGAGGTGAATCATAAATTGAGCAGATATGGTGGAGAAGAGTTCAAGGACATGAAGCTATATCAAAGTTTGGTTGGTAGTCTGATGTATGCTACATGAACTAGACCTGACTTGTCATATGCAGTTGGAGTATTGTCTCAATTCATGCATTGTCCTAGGGAAGAACATTGGATTGCAGGACAAAGAGTGTTGAGGTACATTAAGGGTACACTCAAAGAAGGTTTGTATTATGGTTTTACATCAGATACAAATATCAAGATATATAGTGATGCAGATTGGGCAGGTAATCCAGATGATAGGAAATCAACATATGGATACTTGTGTTATGTGGGAGATAAGTTAATCTCTTGGTGTTCAAAGAAGCAACACATAGTTGCTTTATCATCTACAGAGGCTAAGTACAAAGGTATGGTGGAAGCTCCAAAGGAAGTGATATGGCTTAAGACTCTTATGAAGAGTTTTGACATCAATCAAAATATACCCACTATTCATGGAGATAACATGAGTTCATTGTATTTAGCTGCTAATCCTGTTTTTCATGCCAGAACTAAACATATTGAGATTCAGTATCACTTTCTAAGAGAGAAGGTGATGGATAAGGAGATTGAAGTGATACATACTTCAACAAAAGATCAGATAGCTGATATGCTAACCAAAAGTTTGGATGGACCAAAGCTACAGAGATTCAATGATATGGCAGGGATAAAGAAGATAGATAAAACCTCAATTGATGATTGAGGGGGAGCTGTTGGTGCATGGCAATCAACAATTGATGTTTTGATGAAGAATTGAAGCCAAGGACTGAAGAAAAGATCAAGTTATGAAGCATGAAGGAAGTGCATATCCAAAAGATGAAGATGTGTATACATATGTACATTAATTTAGAGTCAGTTCATCATATACTTTTGTATGGTCATGAGCTTGTAAATATTTGCCTATATATACAAGGAAAAATGTCGGGGCAAATATGAGAGAGTGTAGAATACAAGAATTCATAAGAATTAGAAGTGATTAGACTCTTGGGAAGTGTGAAGATTAGCTCTCTCATCCAGATGTAAAAGTTTTCTAGTAATGAAGAAAAATTATGCCTGATGTTTTTGTGTACTCTCCTCTTGTGCTTGATCATTTCAAGAATCCTTTTGTAGACGTCTAATTTCGTAGTTAATGAGTCTATGGTTAAAGTTTGAGAGCCTAATTGTAAACAGGCTGTGAGAATTATGAGTAGGAACATTCATATGTGAAGAAGTGTTCACTGTTTTCTGAAACAGGCGCAAAATTCGATGTTTATGTTTTGGTCAGTTCTCCTTCCACAGTGTAAAGTTTTGAGCAAGCAAGCACTCATTCTTTAAGTTGGAAGGTAAGCTACCTACGGCTAAAAGCATTTGCATAAACGGGTTCTAGATTGAGAGACCCAAGTGCTAGAAGTTACGGGTGTCTGAATCGACTTCTCAAAAGAACAATTTTAGATATAGGTGACTTGTCAAGTCCATTTCTCAAGATCTACTGAATCTTTTGGAATGATTTAACTTGGAGGAGGTGTGCAAACTGTAGTCGACACTTTGTGCAAAGTTTTATAAAAAACTTTACACATTTGATAAGTCAATGAGAGAGATATGTGCAACAGACTTTCTGTAGAGTCTTCTTCTTCACAATTTATAAAAAATTTTCATTGAGCCTCCAAATTAGAGAAGATTTTGAGTTACTCTTGATATAGAGGTGTTCTAAATTCAAGAGTAGCTTGTTCTTTTGGAGATTAACACTCTCCATCATCTGCCTCAAGAGATGAGAGGTTCACATGAATTGAACTAACACATTTGAACAAAGCCTATCACTCTTCATTTTTTTTGAGAGTCCAATGAATTGGAATTACACACACACACCCGACCTCGTAAGGTAGAGGCACCCATCTTGAGGAACTCATGAACATGTCCAACCAAGACTTGAACTTAGAACTTCCTCCCACAGAGTCAAGGCATCAGCCACTAGCCTATCACTCTTGTATAAAACATGTTTTAACAATAAAAACACATGAATGTTTGGTATTTGTTTAAAATCTAGGTCCCATTTCTAAGACATTGGGAAGTCCACTCACCTGCAGAATTGCTCTTTCAAAGTTCAAGCACATGGGAGATTAATCGCGGAAGAGTACTCACAAGACAAAGTGCAACAATAAAAGTGAACACTCTAAGGAGCTCTTTTACTTGCGCAATCGCTCATTCAAAGTTCTGCTTGCATAACTTAGTGGTTTGCCGCCTGGAGTCTCTCGGAAGAAGTCTTGAGTTTAAGTCTTGGCTGGACATAAGATGAGTACCTCTACCTTACAAAGTCTTGAGTTTAAGTCTTGGCTCGACATAAGATGGGTGCCTCTACCTTACAAGATGGATGTGTGAGTGTGTTTCCAATTCAATCTACTCTTTAAAAAAGAAGGTTCAGCCCCAAGCGCCAAGTCATCTTTCTTTGTCACATAAGATTTTCTATTCTTTTTTCAAGATCATGTTTTTATTTATTTGAGCCCTTTGCCCTTCATAGTGGACGGTGACTGGATTGTGGTTATTTGCTCATGTTGCTTTCGGCTACCCACGCCCCTTTTTTTCTACTTGGGAACATGTTACACTACACACGTGCGAACTTGTTCGATGTTTCGCCTTCCCTGTAAAATTAGTATTCGTCCTCACGGCGACTACAGTGACTTCTCTCTCCTCTCACACGAGCTTCGGCCTTGCCAATCGCGAGTCGCGACTCGCGACCATGGTGTGTGTTCCTCTTTCCACCGTCACGACACGCTAGTGCAGGAGACTGTAATAACTGGAGCTGCTTTGCTGTCCAGTGTCCATGCTCTCTGACTCACACTTGAGCATCATAGAGCTGGAAATGCAGCAGCTTTCAAGGCTGCTACTGTAGGTCTCGCAGCGACATTGGCATACATCATCATATGTAATGCAGCATTTAATACCTACTCCATATCTATCCCCAGTCCCCACAGAGAGGCCCGTGAAGATGATGAGGCTCACCAGCAATGGACGCCGGAGCAGCCTCAGAAAGTGAGAAGTTCTAATATGAGAATGTGCCAAGCAAGGAGAAGATGAACCTGTGAGAAGCTGCTTCAACTGAAGAGAGCAGCATGTATGGCAGGCAGCTTCGCCTTCCAGCACCTCTGCTCGTGCTGCCCTTGTGCGTCCTCGCAGTGTGCGTGAACTGCCTTTCGCTGCCTTCCGCGTCCAATGACACGCAAGCCCTCCTTGCTTTCAAGGCCTCTGCCGACCCTCACAATCACCTCGCAGACTGGAATACCTCAGATTGTTGCGCGAAGGGTGCTTCGTGGAGCGGGGTGACATGCTTGCAAGGGCACGTGTCGCGTCTGTCCCTTCTGGGCTTAGACCTGAACGGCAGCGTCGAAGCTCTGAGTAGTCTCTCGGAATTGCGTGTCCTCATTATCTCCGACAGCAACATTCATGGAAGTCTTCCCAATTTAACGAGCTGGAGGCTCCTATGGCTGCTCAACCTCTCCTCTAACAAACTCTCCGGTCCTATCCCGCCGTCTGTTGGCTCTCTCAGTCGGCTATGGCGTCTCGACCTTTCGCAGAACTTGCTCAATGGAACCATTCCCCCATCCATAAATGGTTTATCTCGCCTGCTCACTCTCCATCTTCATAACAATGCATTAACGGGCGGAATCCCCAGCCTTCAACTCCCTGCCCTGATGGATTTATCCCTTCAGCATAACTATCTGTCTGGTAGCATACCTGCATTGTACCTTGCAAACCTCACGTCCTTCGACGTCTCGTTCAACAACTTGAGCGGACCTATTCCATCGTCTTTAAAGAAGTTCGCTGCTGCTGCATTTCTCGGCAATGTCAACCTGTGCGGTGGACCTCTTCAAGCGTGCAACGGGACCAATGTCTTGAGCAACCCAGCCGCTCCCATGTCGGTTCCCTCCGATCCAAGCACATTCAATCCCCATCCTGTGCCATCCTCAAAGGTAACGAGCAAGCTGGGCTACGGAGCCATTGTAGCCATAGTCGTAGGAGATGTGATGATTCTCCTTCTTTTGATACTCATTTTCGTAGTCTACTGTTGGAAGAGACGACACAGCTATGGGGAGGGATCTAAGAAGACCAAGACAGATGAAGATGCACACTATCTACCTAACTTGCAACCGGCGAATGTCACTGAAAGGAATGGGCTAATCTTCTTCCATGCTGTCAGAAGATTTGAATTGGAGGACCTGTTAAGGGCATCTGCGGAGATGCTTGGGAAGGGGAGCTTTGGAACCACTTACAAGGCGGTGTTGGAGGATGGATACGCGGTTTCAGTGAAGAGATTGAAGGAGATCAATCCTTCTGAAACCAGGGAGTTCGAACAACACATGGAGCTTGTCGGAAGGCTTGATCATCCGAATGTTGTGCCTTTACGAGCATATTACAGTGCGAAGGATGAAAAACTTCTTGTGTACGATTATATGCCTAATGGAAGCCTGCATACTCTTCTTCACGGTAAGTTTTGAATTTCTGATGTATTTTTGAGGTGGTAGGCGTAGTAAGTCATATAGTTTATCGCAGATTAAAAAACTCATTTGTGCGAAACAAACGGCGAGCCGAGAGGCCACCCCTATCTCGATCAATGAGTGAAAATGCAGACCTGCTGCATTTGAACGAAGCATCTAAAGCGCCATTTAAATTGGTTTGCCATGTTTCGACTGACATGTATCGTGCCTGTTCCAGAGACTGCATTTACTGCTTACGAACCTGAAACGTTTCAGAAATGCTATTTAGAGGGGTTTGGGGGAGATGTTGTTTTCAGAAATGCTATTTAGATGGGTGTTGGTGAGATATGTTATACAGAAACCTAGATTGTGAAATTTGAAGAGTTTTGGACTTTTTGTCTGCATGACAATTCTGTCTGCATGACTATCTCAAAGTTCTCCGGAAGAATGATGTCGTTTGATGTGCACATTATTTGATACATTGTGAAAGCTATTATGCAAGGAGTGGGTCGCAGATGCAAAACAGTAATTTTACAGATTTCCACGTAAACAAACTTAGTCGAAATGAACAGCCTGAGTGTACATCGTTGGATCGTAGAAGATGATTAAGCTCGTTAAATGTTCGTCTTCCTGATGTAATGAACCTGGCAAATCTTCTCAGATTGGGCGACCCAAATATACTTAGTTTGAATGGCATGTTTCGACAGTTCATTGGAAATCTATTGCCTTCTCATTCAAGATGAAGGAGAAGAAATTGGCCAATGGCCTGTCGTTGCATATTGATGGTTTTCTTGGTTCTTGAAGAAGGTGATGCCCAGGAGTTAAGAAGGAGAGAGAAGGGGTTCTAACATCCAAGGTACGTTTGTCGGGTCGAACCTCGGTACTGAGATGATGGATTCGGCTACCACAATCTTCTGGACTATTTAATGGAAAGGCACTGCATTCTTAAACCGTAATGTGGTTTGTACATCTTCTTTGAAACGGAAGACACAAAACCTAACATGACCTGATTTTTTTATTCTGCATCGAAGGTAGGAACACTCTCATTAATAGGAACGAATCAAACGAGGTCCGTATTCAGGATAGCAAACCTTGCATCGAAGGTAGGAACACTTTCATCGAGGTCCGTAATATGGATGGCAAACCTATTATCAACACTCTCCATTGCTTAGCTTTGTGCATGCATTCTACCATTTTTTTTTTTGGTCCCGTAGTTCCAGATCCAGATAATCTAATTTCGAAGAGGCATTCTATGAAAATGCCGCAAGCCTTCCATACTCCTTGGCATCTTAAATGGAAGTCGTCTCGATAATGTATTTACCAGTGCCTACGAATCATCTGCGTCGTGGAATTGTGCCGTCCATTGTGGAATTTCGCCTTCTCTCTGGATTTTTGATGCCCTGGAAGTTGCTCTTATTGTGTGTTTTCTTCACGTGCTATTCTTACTTTCTTTGCTTTTTCGTATAGCAACGGACCAGCTGCCTCTCTCATGCCTGTTAATAGTTATGGCTTTTCCTCGATTCTCTCCATGCCAGAGTCTTTGTGCTCATGAACAAATTTTGTTTGTGTCTATTCGCAATACTGTTTGGCCAGTTGCAGCGCAGTGTGAGTCGACAGCTGGGGGGAGGTTCTGTTTACTAGCTGGGGGGAATCCAGATTGCTTGAGAGTGGAGCGTGTGTTCAAGCAAAACGGCATACACATCCGGGCTTTTGATTGGGAACGGTTCTTTCTCATGTGTCTGATACTTTTACCACTTGCCAGTATGTGCTATGCTTGACTTGATGGAGGGCCGGCCGACGAAATCCTCTAGACAGCTTGATAAGTCTAACTTTTTTAGCCTGGATCCCTCCCCCTTCGACCATCCGGTCCGTGAGTGGTTTGCCAAGGTGAGTCGTGACTCGGAAAACTTGAGAGCTGTTTGAGTCATCGTGGTTATGATGATGGATTCTAATGTAGGTTCGCTTCGTCAGCTAGTACCATAGTACCATAGTGGCAGTGCTGCGGTACTACTCGCTTACTTTAATGCACACAGAGAGACAGACAGTACCCTGACTTGTCTCTAACTCAGCGAGTCAGGAAAGCCCCCCCTCTTCCTCTGTCTCGTTCAAAGAGATGGTGACTCATGATGCAACGTCCCCATGATACTAGTTCGCCGGAAAAGGCTTTTACATTGCCATCGCATTCGCTTCTCCTCACAGGTATCTACTGGCATTTTAGATCATCATGTTAAGGGCATGGAGAAGATAGACGGGTTTTTGAACTCTTTCACGCCTCATAGGAAACGCCATGGTGTTAGACCTTGTCATATTCTCAACATTGATATTAAAACGACGGAATGTGGGCTCTAACCTGTGGGTACACAACCCAAGTTTGGCCTTTGCAGCTAGAGCTCGAAATTCAAATGTGATCAAGGCTCCACTCAAGGCTCCGTCTTTTTGTGTCTCTTTTTCTCTATCACCTGTAAATTTCACACACTTTATCTCTTGGAAATTGGAATTCTACTACCAACTCCACTTCCTTCCTGTTCTCTCTCTCTCTCTCTCTCTCTCTCTCTCTTAAAAGTAGGACACACTTCCCGATGCATGTTGCACTTACATTCTGCGCTTTGATGTTGGTTGCATTCCATTCAGTACCTGACTTTTTTATTCAAATTCTGGCTCGTCCACGTGCGTATGTCTACATGTACACGGTACAAGGGACTCGAGAGCAACTGGCAGGGTCTAAACTATAGTAGTCTGTAGGGAATTTATGGACACAGGACCCATGAAAAGGGAATCCACAGAAACCAACGAAGTGGAAACTTAATTGCTATGGTCCTACAGCCCCCATGTCCAATGATTCTCCATTAGTGAAAACAGGAAAATGGAGTGTTGCATTTGCCTTTCCTCTTCAGAGGCATGTCTGTTCAACTCTCAGACCAGTCTCTTTGTTTATGCAGGGAACCGTGGCCCGGGCCGGACACCACTTGATTGGACTGCGCGTGCAAGGATAGCGCTGGGGACTGCAAGAGGGCTCGCCTACCTCCACGAGGCCTGTGCTGCAACAAAGATCCCACATGGGAACATTAAATCATCTAATATTCTGGTTGACAAGCACGGTAATCCGTGCATTGCAGACTTCGGCCTCAGCTTGTTGATCAGCCCTGCTATCATTGCATCACGCCTGTTGGGCTACAGGTATGTATGAATTGTACATATGTGCATGGTTCACTAAGGACCCATAGGACTTTCTGGATCCCTCTTTGATACATTGGGGGATGTACATAGCAACTTGATTTATGCATGGGTATATCTGACGATTATGCATGGGTTTATCTGAGGATTATGCATGTTGACCTCTTGCAGCAGAGACGCATAATAGGAATGTAATATTCAGTGGCATATAACAGTATTTGCATGGGTTTTAATAGCACAGTAGGGAAGGTGTGCATGAGCAAGTAGGATTCTCAGAAACGTGGATATATGCATGCAGGGCACCGGAGCTCATAGAGAACAAGATGATGACGCAGCAAAGTGATGTGTACAGCTATGGGGTGGTACTGTTGGAACTGCTAACAGGGAGGATCCCTGCACAGGTGCTGCAGGACGAGGGAATTGACTTACCAAGATGGGTACAGTCAGTGGTCCGAGAAGAATGGACAGCAGAGGTTTTTGACCTTGAGCTAATGCGCTTCAAGCACCTTGAGGAGCACCTTGTTTCACTGCTACAGATAGCCATGGCTTGTGTGTGTGCATCACCTGAGCAACGACCTGACATGGGTCAAGTCGTTTCCATGATCCAGGACCTTTCTCTGCCTTCCCAAATGGGCATAATGTCCTCCCCTTCACCATCACATTCCCTTTCCCCCTGTTCTATCTAGCCATTGATTCATTCTGATGTGGCTCCAGCAGGCTGTGTTGTTTGACAATGTTTGCATTCGGCATTGGAGCATGCAAGTGATGGCATTCGACATTTTAGTTGGGATTTTTTTTTATTTGCTCCTCCCTCTTGAAGATGAGCTTAAAATTGAGTTATAAAATTTTACTAGAGTCAAATGGTCTCTAGGGACCTTGCAAAAAGGCTACGAAGTCTTGTTATAATTCCATGATCCTTAGGATGAGCTTTACAGACTAGCTTAAGCCTCTTTCCTTGAGTCTCAAATTCCTCATGTTTGAATAAGAGGGTGCTGTTCCATGTTTTTATTCCCCATTCCCAATATGACATATAAGGGAAAATAGAACTGGTCTGCAAATGGATGTCACTGGCTTCTTGAGTTGAAGAATTCCTCACATTGTGTTATCTGCAATTGGGGATCAGGGTCTTGATTGAGTAGGCTATCGCCTCTATGGCTACAGCTTGTTTGAAGGATACCTGTGTCTTGAAAGACTCATCCTTTTGCTAGTCTGCAAACCTGTCTGTCTAGATGGCATGAGAGAAATGTTTGATTCACCAAGGGTTTTCCATCCTCGATTATTTCCCAAACATTCCTTGGAGTATCAACCACACATGGACAAGTTTCTGGCTCCCTCTATGTCAATGCCAGAATCTCCTTGAGATTAAGCACCCATATTTTAAAATCCACAGGAGGATGTCAAAGTATTAATAGCTTTGGAAACCACAGCAGCTTGTTGTCTCGTACGTATACCTTGTCATCCACTTAACATCCTAGGCATACCTATTTTGTTCACAATCTTTGCCTGCCAATCAACTCATGCAAGATAGAAGCTATATTACCAATGGCAGTATGTTTTAATGATCTATCCTCTTCATTGAAATGCTTCTCTTCAGTTGTTGAGTATGCTCTATTTTGTGCATAGTTAAGGTCAAGCATTGCTTGCATAGTTCATTGAATCCTGGATGAATTTTCAACAAGAAAAATGTTGTTCCAGGCTCTTTAGTAATCGAATAGGTGTATCAAAGTAAGCTAGTTAAAATCATGGGTACCAATGATAATTCTGGTACAAGTGTTGATATATCTCTTGATATTAGTTATGGAGTCAATTTAGCTATCTCACGCCAGCATAAATATGGACATATATGCTCATAACACTGCCACTAGTTACGTAAGTTACTAGAGAGATGTTCTTTGGAATCTATGATAAGCTGTTCTTGAGAATGGAACATTCCAAAATCAACTTGGAAGAGTGGTAATTTTTTAGTTTAAATTGAGAGACACAAACTAGGGGAAGCGAATGCTCCACTACATTTATAACCCTAATCAATGTAAGAAGTTTTACGGTGACTGTAGAGCAAGAAGGAAACTTGTAGGGAAGAAAGAACAAGGAGAGAGGATACGATGCTTCAGGATTTCACGAAACTTCATTTAACTGTGTATGTAGTAGGGTGGAAAGGAGAATGAGGGATCGGCTCCAGAGAAGGGGACTGGACATGTTATCTCTCGACATAAACAAGCAAAAAACATGCTGAGATATTTCTAGACATCTTTAATACTTGCAAAGAATTTCACCAGGGATAATATGGGTTTTGGGGATATGAACATTGAAGGATTTTGAAATCCTATTGAGCCTGCATCAAACCATTGCTCAAGAGGTTGGTAGAGGTTAAGGATGTTTACATGAAAGGCCACAACAGCTTTTTTTTTTTCCCTTTTTTTTTGGTTTTGAAGGGATGTTCCATCCTCCAAGGCTTGAATTAATTGAAAGTGCAACTCTTTAATGAAGAACATAGTACCCATGAGACCCAAGTCCCTCACAAGCAAGGGTAGAATGCCATGCACCTACTAGGAATGAATAGAGCCTGAAGGCCTGTTTAAGGATTGCAATTCGGAAAGGAAGGTCACAACCTGATGAGGAAACTATTTTGAACTTACAAAGCACTTCCACATCAAGCATGGTGCTTGCTACCATTGATAATGTACACCAAGAATGATCAAAGGTCAATGAGAGGTGTCTCCGAAAGGCACCTTTTCATCTCACCACAAGGATGGCATTTTGTCCTCCCAATGCAGCTTCTGGGGACTGAACCCTTGCCCCCCCACCCAAGGAAGGGGAACAACCTAGCAACATGAACTACATAGCTAGAAACCATTTTTTTCCTTTTTATTTCTGTTATGGTAGTGAACATATTTGACTCTCTTGTCCATTTTCTCTTAAACTATTCATTTTATCACACAAATTTCTTTTGGTTGTTGGTTTTGGTCCGAATCTATGCTTTAAATTAGGTGACGATATTCACTATCTCATTATAGGTTTGGTTTTCTAGGGAGTCTTCAATAGATTCTACCAAGATTTTGTTTTGATATATTTAGTTCTCTCTCCATTCCTTGATTTTTGATGCTTTTTCCTCAAAAACTTTAACATCAATAAAAACAAGAATAAACATGAGCATTAGGGGGAGTTACAAACCAAGTTGATAAACTTGTCTATCTTGTAATGGGGGATCCATTTTCTTTTCGACTTGTCACCTCGCATTACAAAAATGAGGTTCAAAAGGGGTTTATTTTCATGATTCTTGACTCTTCTCCCTAGGAGCACTCAAGACCTTTCTATGGAGAGTTTATGGGTGTATTAGCAAAATTGACAGAAAATCTTTCCTTCCATATTTTACCAGCTTATGGGTGTATTAGCAATATTGAGTTTGCTAATACACCCAGTTTATGGGTGTATTAGCAAAATTGAGAGAAAATCTTTCCTTCCATATTTTACCCTATTACCTCTCCTTGAAGCATTCTAGAGGGTTATAGTTATAGAACATCTTATTGCGCCCTTGAGAAGAGCTTGTTATTAGAGATCTTTTGGTTTATTTGGAAGACTATGAACTTTTTAAAAAAATATATATATTTACAATGGGCTTTCTATATCTTGATTCAATTTTTAAACTCTCATAGGTCAACAACACTTCTTGCCTTTCGATACTTTACATGATAACGGATCTAGTAGAACTCAATCAAGAGGAAAGTTACACGATAATACAAGAATTATGGGCTCAATTTTGATAAAGATACCTATAATTTGAGACTACTTTGCATCAAGATCACCACATAAATTTCTCACCTATTGGAACCCTACTTTCAACAATTGTAATTAGGCCCAAGTCGTAAACTACACCGAAGGGAGGATGAAGATGAAGCTTGATTGATTCATGCTCTTTTCCAAAGAACAAACCACTCTTGTGATAGTGTAATGTTTGAAAGAGCATAATCTTGATTGGAGGAGACATTTGATCGAATCCTAAACAAAATGTCATTGCATTTGAGATAATGCTCCTTTACACATCAAATTCAATCCTACTTTCCATCCAAATGATAGTCGTTGCACTTGGAAACAATACAAAGCTAAAATGACAAAAAGTTTGACATGTAATGCTTACCTCAACTATCCCTACTCTGATATTGCCACAAGTAGAAACATCATCCTTGGAATACATGCTAGTGACTTTTGATCACTAGAAGAACTTGTTACTTAATGTCATAGAACTAGCCTACGCAATACTCTTGAAAATTAATTATATGAAGATAATTTTTTAGGAACATAAAGATTCCATACTTCTAGATACAACTTTCACATGGGTATACAAGCATTGATCTTAGGCTTATGAACATACCATATCATAGAACCTTTTTTGCATACTTCAGTAGATTACATTACCTCTTGAGCTACTATCTTCAAACCTTTAATGAAGTATCTACTAAATGATTTCTTGAGCACTACCTAGAGGTTTATGGCCCTATCATGTCTTCATTGAGTGCTTGATCACAACTTAGGAAGTAAATCAGGTCCAATTGAGGCTCACATCACTATTAGATATACCTTTCTAGAACAACACTTAAAAGAATGCTTATTCAGTGCTAGATGGTAATGTTGCGATAACTAGGAGTATCAAACTTGCATGTCACATAAGAGATGCTTTGATCTCTAAAAACAACCAATCATCATTTATAAGAGCCAAAGATATGCTATGTTGCACAAGTGAAGGCATATTACACAAGCATTGCACTGTTGCTTATGTGATGCTTAGTGGTTGCTTACACAACAGGTTCGCAAGGGAAAAAATAATTTTGCTTAACAACATTTTATCATTGCTTAAGCAATGCCCTATAGTGTACAAAATTGACCGTTTGGTTGATTGATCCATTCAAGTCCATTTTGTGTTATGCATATGTTGATGTAAGCTTTGAGATCTATGTGTGCATATGTCACAAAACTCTCTCTTTCTCTTTCTCTATCTCTCTCAATTCTCTATCTCCTTGAATTCTCTCTTTCTCTCTCTAGGTCTCTCTCCCTTAAGAGAAATGTTTCCAATTCTTATTGTGCTGGTTGCTCTTAGTGTTTGAAGTCTCAACTTCCATCCATTTTTAGAAGGTTTTTTGCGAACTAGTAAAGGTGCAAGTTATCTGTTTTGCATCAACTTCTTCTTGTTGATGTTCCAAAGTACCTATTGGGTTTTATTGCACTAACCACAATCCTACAAGGTCTATTTTACATATCCAAAGAGCTAGAATTGGTCTTATTTTGGTTTGTTGGACCAACCTCACCACTTGATAACTCAACTTTCTAAGCCTCTCCAAGCTTCTCCAACTTCTTTTAGTGGTATCAAAGCAACTTCAAGATGGGAGATGGCTTTCCATCAACGATCGAGAAGTTTGATAGACACAATTATGTTGCTTGGCAAATTAGAATGGAGACTTATTTGCAAGGAAGAAACCTATATGGGATTGTATCAGGTGATGAAGCAATGCCTACTCCAAGATCCAAAGGAGGGCTACTTAAGAGGAAATAGATAGGTCCACACTTTGGTGTGCAAGGGATGCTGAAGCAAGGTCATACATACTCAACTCTATCTTCGATTTTCTATTACCACATATAAGAGGATGCAGGACATCTCAAGAGACTTGGGATGCCTTAGAGACTTTCTTTTCTGGTAGTATGAAAGTAAGGAAGAACCATATTTGGAATGAGTTCAACCAAATGAAGAAGAGTCCAAAACAAACCATCACTGAGTTTGTTCCAAAGATCAAGGAAGTTGCGGATCAATTGGCATCCATTGGAGAGCTAATTGAAGAATCCATCATGAGGCAAATTCTCAATGGGATTAGATGTGATAAGCAACGGAAATCTTTCACCATAGCCTATGATCTCATCATGGATGTGCAAACTCTAGATCTCAATATCTTTCTTTGAAAACTCTTCAATTAAGAGGCCAACAATAGCATAAAGGAAGGTAACTCCTATCATTGTAATTCAACTAGTGCTCTATATGCGGATAAGAAGGACAAGAAGCTGAAAGGCAAGAAGAAGGAAGAAGATGAAGAGGATACTTCCCAAGCCAACTTTGCAAGCAAGAGCAAGTGGAAAGGGGAGAAGAAAAGACCAAAGCATGACAAGATAGAAGGCCAAAATATTCAATCTTATGCCATTTTTTATAAGACCAACCATACCACTCAGAATTGTTGGTTCAATGGGAAGACCCGAAAAGGAAGTGGAAGAGGTGGATATGGCAGCAATAGAGGCATATGTGGACACAATTTCAACAATAACAATAGAGACCATAACAAAAGGAACTATAACAGTTATTATGAAGGTCAATAAAATGAAGACTCATTGCTCTTGATGAATCTACACCACAAGGAAGGTAAAGAGGATGATCATTTATTCTACATAGATTCAGGATGTTCAAATCATGTTGCAGGCAATATAGCTCTCTTATATGATTTGGAAAGTCCAAAGCATAGACATGAAGTTGAAATAGAGATGACACAAAGCATAGTGTGCAGAAGATTGGTAATGATTTGGAAATATTATGAGCAAGGTACTTTATGTTTCCGCTATTACAAAAAACTTAATAAGTGTAGGATAAATAGTTGAAAAAGGCTTGCAAGTTAGGTTCATCTAATATAGAGCTTTTGTGGAAGAACCATGTCAAGGCTTCAAGAAGATAGCTAGAGGTGAGAAGCATGTCAGGCTCTCTACTTTTGAAGTAGGAGTAACGAAAAACATATCCTCTATTCAACTTTGGGTCTCAAACCCTTAGTGATCTTGAAGTGTGGCATAAGAGGCTAGCTCATGTGAATAAAAGAACCTTGAAAGATATATGCAGGGATCAAAGTGTTCTTGGGCTGCCAAACATATCAAAGCAACACACGATCAACATATGTCATACATGTCATATTGGGAGGCACAAAGGCAACCATTCAACCACAAAGGCTACATCCACAACAACTTATTGGACTTAGTACATACAAATGTATGGGGACCAAGTCAAGAACCTTCATTAGAAGGATCACGGTATTATGTCTCATTTTTTTTTAGAGTACAGGAAATTTAAAATTACCCACTATGAAGGGGTGGGTAGCCCTCAACCTAAGGATTCCATTTGACATGTTGAGCCATTCAAGACTTGAACTCGAGACTATTCTATACTAGATGGACTATTCTATAATCTATCAAAAGTAAGAATGAAGTGTTTGGTTGCTTCAAAAAGTATCTAGCACACGTGGAGAATCATACATGTAGACCTCTAAAGAAGCTCAGATCTGATGGAGGGGGAGAATACTTCTCCAAAGAGTTTGATGAGTTCTTGGAGGACAAAGGTATCAAAAGGGAAGTGACTACCAGGTACTCTCCTCAACTAAATGGAATTGCAGAGAAAAGAAACAAGACATTGGTTGGATAAGCCAGGACAATGCTTGAAGAGAAGAGA
Organism: Ceratopteris richardii; assembly: GCA_020310875.1. Classification (NCBI taxonomy): domain Eukaryota; kingdom Viridiplantae; phylum Streptophyta; class Polypodiopsida; order Polypodiales; family Pteridaceae; genus Ceratopteris; species Ceratopteris richardii. Next base: position 189,710,485 of record CM035408.1, on the reverse strand, counting down.
TTGCCACATTATCTATCGGTAGAGGCTATTTCAATTGCAGTATACCTCATCAATAAACTACCATCCAAAATCACTCCAAATTATAACTCCTTATGAAGCATGGTATGGAAGAAAACCTAGTCTTGGACATTGCAAGGTGTTTGGTTGTTTAGCTTATGTTCATGTACCATCACAAATAAGAGGTAAGCTAGATGAAAGGGCAACAAAAGTAGTTTTTATTGGGTATGACTCAACTCAGATGGGTTAAAAGTTTTATGATCCTTCAACCAAGCAATTCACTACAAGTAGAGATGTTGTTTGAAGAACATAGGTCTTGGTATGATGAAGACAAACAAAAGGTAACTCTACCATATGATCTTGATTCTCATTCTCATCAATTAGGAAGCAAGCATGATACGTAGGTCTAGGATCAAAGAAGTGATACAGATGATGAACAAGATGAAAAGGAAAAGGATTACAAACTATTAAAGTCAAGAGTCAAAGCAAGGATGCAAGAGTGGAGAATGCTCTAAGCAAGCTCCTAGAAAATCAATAAGAGAGAATAAACAACTAGAAAGGTATGGATATGACTCCACATTTGTTACAAAGCATTCAATCTACTTGGCAAAGGACTTAATTTTAGAGGAACCCTCAACCTAGGAAGAGGCAAAGGGAAACCCTAATTGGGAGAAGGCCATGAAAGAAGAAGTAGATGCATCAAAGGAGATGGACACTTGGGATTTGGTTCCAATGTCATCCATTCAAAAGGTAACTGGTTGAAAATGGGTATATAAAGTTAAAAGAAACTCAGATGGATCAGTTTGCAGGTACAAGGTAAGATTAGGTGCTAAAGGATGCTCACAAACTCATGGTATAGACTATGAGGAAACATTTTCACTAGTTGCAAAGATGACTAGAATAAGTGTAGCTACTCCAAGTAATTGGAGACTTCTCCAACTTGATGTGAAAAATGCATTCTTAAATGGTTGGATAAGTGAAGAGCTATACATGTCACAACCACCAAGTTTTCAAAATCTTAATCATACATCTTATGTTTGCAAACTTAAGAAAGCATTTTATGGATTGAAACAAGCCCCTAGAGCTTGGAATTACAGATTGGTTACAGACCTTCAAGATCAAGGATTCAAACCTAACAACTCAGATCCTTCTCTATTCATTAGAAGGGATCACAATGAGTTTATATATCTATGTGTATATGTAGAGGATATTATTGATAGGTGATGATCTGAATGGCATTCAAAGGATCAAGAGACACATGTAGGAGGAATTCAAAATCAGTGACTTAGGTGAGCTCACATATTTCCTAGGTATGCAAGTGATTTATATAGATGAAGGGATGTATCTAACTAATAGAAGATACACTCAAGATCTACTTCTCAAATTTAGAATGGAGAACACAAAGCTTATAGGTACACCTTTGGAGTTGAACCATAAACTAAGTGTTTATGAAGGTGAGCAGATTGATGATCCTAAAGAGTATCAAAGCTTAGTTGGTAGCTTGATATATGCTACTCACACAAGACCACACATATCATATAGTGTGGGAGTGCTTAGTCAATTCATGCACTCACCTAGAAGGCCACATGGATGCTACAAAGAGAGTACTCAAGTACCTCAAAGGGACATTTAATGAAGGCATATATTATCCTTACTCTTCAAATTTAGATATCAAAATCTATTTCGATGCAGATTGGGCAAGAGCAAAGGATGATAGAAGAAGTAATCTGAATACTTAGCATTTGCAGGCTCAAAATTGGTGTCATGGAGCTCCAAGAAGCAACCTACAGTTACTTTATCTTCAACTAAAGCAAAATATAGATGTCAAACTATTGCAACTCAGGAAGCAATATGGCTCAAGGAGTTGTACTCAGATTTGGAACTTGTAAGTTCAAAACCTCACTTACTTGGAGATAATGTAAGTTCCATGCATTTGGATGCAAATCCAATTTTTCATGCAAGGACAAAGCACATAGAAGTCCATTACCACTTTGTAAGAGAGAAGATTATTACAAAGGAAATTGATATTTCAGTTGTTCCTACTGAGAAGCAAATAGTTGACATGATGACAAAGGCATCTGATGGGATACATCTTTGTAGATTCAAAACTATGGAGATATTCAACCTATTAGAGAATGAAGACTCAAGCATACTTTAGCTTGAGGGGGAGCTGTTGGAACAACAAGCTTTCATTATGATTGAGGTGGATATGCTCTACATCAAATCTAGTATTTGGATGCTATGGATATGCCTTGAAGAATAGCACTTATGTGCATATATTGTCTTTGCATTAATTGGTTGATCACTTAGTATAATTTCTTGTAAGGTGCAAGCTTTTTACCTTTGTAAAAGGGAATAGTAAAAGGCTTAGAAGCCACAAGTTAGACGTGGTTGGGATTGATTCTCAATCAATCAATCAAGAGGTAGATTTGATTTCAACATTCTCTTTTCCTAGATTATAGGAAATGATTTCAATCAATCTAAACTACTAAACCTCCCTGATTTGAAATTCAAATCCACGATGAAAAGGCATGGATACATGCTCAAGAGTATATATAAAGACTCCACAATATTTTTAGATTAAGTAGAGTGACGACTTAAAGCAATATACAAATACTTCTTGATCATTGCTTGGTGCTACTTCAGTTCTCTGCTCTTTCTTCCTCAGACTCAATCAACTTGCAAAGAGTGTTGCTGTCTCTATAGAGATCCAAATCCAGTGTTTAAGAACTCATTGGAAAGATATTAATGATTCATTTGGTTCATTAGTTTTAGAGAAATTCAAGTTTTACAGTCTCGGGGTCATTCTCTACAACTCCCTGAAAAATTAGGATGACACTAATTCAGTGTTAAGGTGATTGCTCCTTGCTTGGTTCATATAAATGATTTTATGCATTATAGCAAACCTATGTATGAAAATCCCTTAAGAGGAATGTTTCCAATTGTTTTTGTGTTGACTCCTCTCAGTGTTTGAAGTCTCAACTTCCATCCATTTTTAGAAGGTTTTTTGTGAGCTAATCAAGGTGCAACTTATTTGTTTTGCATCAACTTGTTCTTGTTGATGTTGCAAAGTACCTATTGAGTTTTATTGCACTAACCACAAGCCTAAAAGGTCTATTTTACATAACCAAAGAGGTAGGGCTGTTCGTATGCTAGTTTGCTAGACCAACTTCACCACTTGCCAACTTAACTTTCTAAGCTTCTCCAAGCTTCTCCAACTTCTTTCACTTTTGGAGGTGGTGGTGGTGCTCTTGGTGGCATTCATTTGGTGGTGAACTTGTTTCATCATCTACATCATCCGTTGAAAGCATTTTGGATGCCTTTTGTCCTCCCACCCACACTTTTCTACCACTTTTTCCCACCCTCCATCCGTTCTTTGTGACAAGTATATGGTCATTGTTGGAGATAGACGTTTGTGGAAGCACACGAACAACACAAGGAAGGAGAAGAAGCTTGGAGCACAACACACAATACTGAATGTACTACTAGAGAATGCACAAAGATAAGTAGCCCATTAGGGAAATAGGCATATATACAAGCCGGGGGAAAAAAAACCTCCTAAAGAGGGAAAAAAGTGCCCCGACGGTCCTAGAGTGTTCAGGCTCATTCATATTTTCAGGTTCCCAGACTTCCAGATTTACAAGATATGATTTAAGGGCATCTTCTAACATTTGACATTTGACATACACACTTAATCTAGATGAGTAGAGATTTGAGAATTAGACAATTCAGTTACATGTGTATTCATTAGTGTGGAGTATGAAGTTGATGATCTGTTAGCAGCCGAATATTTTTGGAAGAGTATGCAAAT